>ML786159.1:281025-309891 GCA_009831015.1 Picea engelmannii | reverse complement strand
TATGCACGGATATATCAAATAGAAGAAGCTGAAATATATGCAAGATATTGAATAGGAACATGACATCAACACTTGTGTTGCCTTGTTGTAATAGTCATTAATTCATTCTATTTACGGGTCCAAAGAATGAAAGAAGGACGGGTCCTCCGATTTTTTTATTTAAGTATAGGGAGGGCACCACATAAGTATGGCCTATTACAAATTATTCATCCATGTAAAATATAAGGAACACACATAGTATCATTTATTTAAATCGAAGTACTGGGCAACAAAAAAAAATCTTGTCATCCATGTTTAACAACACACACAAAAAAGGAACAAAATAAAATGAAAAGCAATACCAGAGATTGGAAAAACCATTAAAAAAAACAAAAATATTTTATATTCAAATAAGATGGGTTTGTTATTGGATAAATCCGTAAGTGCAGACACAAACCGATCTCTCTAGATCCACCTGGATCTAGAACAAAGCAAGACAAAATAATACTCTTTCCCTAGATTTTGACTATTGAATTAACTAGGATGCAAGAAATAGTAACATACCTTGTTATCGCTTCCTATGGTCTTTGTTGCTCCTGCTTCACTTCAGTGCTCTCGTACAATCAATACCAAGAAAACACAAACCAACCAAAGTTAAGAAAGCATAATCTATTCAACAGTCTATCTATGTATATGATCAAGGAATTATACAATAAAGTGGAAATGGCTTTATGGGAAAGGGACATATTACTGTATCATATTAACAGAAAGTAAAGATTACAACCTAAGCCTTGATGTCGCAAACTTCCTTTCAATGGCCCTTAGCTCTGACACACACACTTTCTCACTTGCATGAAGAAGATCAACCACCTTTGATAAACTTGTTGGAGTTTCCTAGCTGTTGTAGCATCATTCCTTCACACAATTCTTTCACCAATTCTCCAATGTATCTTGCTTCTTTGCTTCTAACTTTTTCCATGAGAATTCCCTCAATATATAGGAGAGAATGAATTAGTTACTTGGATAGGAATGATCCCAAAATATCAGGGAATCCAGTACTAGGATAATCATTCGAATGCCATCTCATCCTTCTAGAAGATTCCCTTCTAGAAGCTTCGAGAATTCATCTTTTTCCTTGCTTTAGAAATAGTTCGCACCCTAGCAGTTCAACATAGTGTGAACTTCTTGCACCCTGGCTTAAATAATCCTGCGAGAATCATGCATTCTTGCAGGTAAATATACTATCAGCCTGCGAACAGTCCTCAAAAATGTGATTTCTGGAAAGAGATGAAGGTAACTTTTCTCAGGATAAAGTTATAATGAAGAGCCTGAATACACCATCATCAATACATCATCATGATGACCAAAATTATGGGTAACAGAATGCCCCCCAAAGTATGAGGTTAGACTAGTGATAGTCTAAATACTTTGTAAGATGCATGTGTGTGTCGGGAACCAGGAGCACACCTAATCGGAAACGTGCGAACAACCAAGCATCTGCAGAATATGATATATACCAATCCTGACTAGGCATTCCCATACTCAGATAATAGACTGATGACAATTGTAGACCTAGGTCATGGCCACCAATCATACACTGTGGATCCATGCCATCAAAATATAGCATAGCCACCGAAATACACTGTGGATCTATGAGAGAAATTTGAAATCAAGAGGACATAGCCACGAGACATAAACAGTGGATCTATGTGTTGCAAATTATACATACTCCATCGCAACCTAGACAAAGATGATATCCAGGGTCTTCAATTTCGTTGCCCAAAGTACGAATCTAACCATGTGATTACATGTGTTGAAGTCGAACATGGCAGAAACCACTTGATTACCGGTCATTGATGAAACCATTAACAAGTGCGAGGGAAATCACCATTGATATCAATGACTCTCAAGGTACCCTAGTACAATCTATCAAGTGTGAATGAATTATTTGAAGTCGAACATTCGTTGGAATCTTTCGATCAGGGGTCAATGATGTAAACCTACTATCGAAAGTGAGGAAACCTGCCATTGAGGCATGCAAGCTCCAAGGTACCAAATAATTTCTAAGTCTTGATTCTGGATAATGAGATGAAGTCGAAGGAACAAAAATCATCACAGGAGGGCCTTGATGAATCCCCCATCAATGACATGAAATGAGTAACAGATTTTGAAGATGAAACAGAGTATGACGTGAATTGGACTGGACACAGGGAAGGCCGACACGGAGAGAATGGATAACTGCAGATGGCCGACTCAATATAGGTTTCATATGGACTTCTCTTGAACATATGAATGACACGACCAATGATTTGGCAGCATTGACTCAAAGACGACACAGGGAATGACCTTGTAGCAAATTGAATGAGAGACAAATGGATTTACCAAACTGGCTTCAAATGTGATGAATAGGGGGTGTCATGTTCAAGAGCGACACTTACTGCCAATTAATACGAAGATGAAAACATATCCCTTTCCGAAATTTCCCCCCACCATTTCTGGAAAGTACCTCTTTATTTTTACGCAAGCTTGAGGAGGATAACATATGCTTGTTGATATAAGCTCATCCTTCGGACGAGTCCCTCGGAGTATTTTAAATGAACCCTAAGAAGGAGTGGTTCGGTCCCATTACGGGTCTGTCAATGTTTGTTTAACGAGTCCAGAGATAAAAAACTCGAAGGTTTTTCAAGATTATAGAGTTTGGAAAAACACTTAAAAGATAACTCTCTCAGTTCCTTTTTCGTAAAGTAGTCTGGACGAGACCGAAAAAGAGATAAATTATCGCTCACCAGAAACTTATTTCAAATACTTTATCGAGCATGAAAGTAGCAAGGTCGCTCGGCGATCTTTTCATGTTTAGAGAGTCTGAAAAGAGCTTAAAGAGGACTCCAGGGGGGTTCGTTTTTCGTATAACCTTGTTGAGCCCGAAAAAGTGATAAAAGTATGCTCGATCACATTCTCATGTATTTACGAGCGCAAGAACTGACAAAAACGACGCTCGAGGTTTTATGTAAAAACCATAAAAAGCAATCGAAACACATGATGTAAAAAGAAAAACTTATGTCCATATCCCGATATTTTATCCTCCAGTCATCACACTTGCAAGAGTTTACACTCAATATAACATTAGGGATTAGGGTTTTAATTGACAAATAATCATAAAAACCAAAATGATATAGTAAAAATCAATAAAAGGAGTAAATACTCTTTTTAAATACACCATTTTACATTTCCACTATTGAGCTCCAAAAGCCTCTTTTTTACCCTCTTTTACCCTCCGAGTTTGGCGTCAATTTGCGGGAGCTACGAGAGACCATTTCACGAGCCGTCTATGACATTAAGGTAAGCTCTTCGTCCTTGACATTTTCATGGTTTAAATTTGTGATTTCATTGGTTAAATGTTTAGTTTTGAGTTGAGTTTTCAAGCCCTAAAAACACCCTTAAATTCTTGCAGGCGGGCCATACGAGGCTTGCGAGAATGAGGCGTTCTCGCAGGTGAGCCTTAAGCCACCTGTGAGGTTCTCGCACTATACCCATGGGGCACCTGCGAGAACCGCAAATCCCAAAAATGTTTTAAATTTTTAGCCAATGAAAAATATTCAAAGCATGAAAAAAGTTATTAATCCTCTTATTGTGTTCCTTGTGCAGATAATTGGCCATCACCATGGTACTTGAGTGGCATGAACGGGAACATGAAGAGGATATTGCAATGGCCGAAAATCACCCACCTACCATAGCTGCTTTGAGAGATTGTGGGCTCTTAAAGTACTTTCGTATCCCGGGCATGAGGGCCCAAGTTAGACTATTAGAGTATCTGGTGCGTATGTGGGAGCTCACACACTATCCATAGACATTGAGGACATATACTTTTTGACTGGATTGTCCTTACATGGATACTATGTCAGCCTGACTGGTAGTGGAGGTGGTGGGCTAAAGATGAGTGAGTACTGTAATCAATACTATGTACCCGAGGCTGAAAGGAAAAAAGGAAAAGTGGCTATCTGGGGGGTACAAGAATTGACCCGTCGTACTATCATTTTCACTATAGCTCGGATGGCTGGGAGTTCTGCTCCTCATATGGCATTATAGAGCTACTTCCAGTACGCCATCGAGTGTACTGATCCTAGAGTATTCAACTGGGCAGATGATGTGCTTCGCAGTATCAAAAAACAATTGACCAAATGTATGTGAGGTGACCTGAAGCAATTCGGGTATGGATCTTTGTTGGTTTCCTTCTTCCTTGAGAGGGTCCCCGTATTTAGACTACAGGTTGAGTGGAACATACCGGGTCCCAGGGATCCAAGGATGTTGAGATGGTGTCAGCTCATGGCCCGGCACGTAGCATGACCGATCATCAAGTACGATGATACTTTCTTTGACTGGCCTCAAACCCAGATTTTGATGGTCGATGACTACGCTTATGCCGGGTTGGATTTCTGAGGAGATCCAGATTTAGCACTACCAGAGGATACTCAGTGGGGTGACCTTGGTAATAAGTACACGCATTTTCTCTTTTTAAATGTTTTTGATTTTTTTTATCATATTCTAATGTTTTTGTTTTATATATGCATCCCAAGACTAATACAAAATCGTTTGTTGATAAAACAGATGTTGGACCATATAGACCTCCCGACACTTCTCCCATCCAGCGGCGAGGAGAGGTAGCGGAAGCACCATAGTATGCTGAGGATTATCAAGTAGTGGAACAAAATCTAGAGGTCCTTACTGCAGATATTCCATATATGACTCTGGAAGAGGTTCCACGATGCGATCAGTGTCATACTATAGTGGTATCAGCAGCTATGAGTCGACTGCTCCGTAGGGTTGCTAGGGAAGTCGTGTGTTACCGTGAACGTCATCCATGATGTCACTTTGTAGAAGCTATAAGCTTCAATTTTTGATATTTTGGTCTTCGGACAAAATTTTTGTACAACACTCTTTTGATCGTTATATATACAGATGGCTTCTACCGGTTCACTTTATATTGTGTGAATTTTGATGTGTTTAATTTATAAATGATTCAAATGTCTGTCCAATACATAATTAGCCAATGCATCTATTAATGTATTTAGACATCTAGGAATATGTTGATATTCAATGTGATCAAAATAACGTTCCAAGAGGCGAATTCGCAAATACACCTGTAACAAAGTAGGACTTCGAATAGAGTAGATATTACTTAGTTGTAGTACTATAAGCTGCGAATCGAGATGCACAACCAATTGACGGATTTCGAGCTAGATAGCATCAACCAATAGTGCTATACTCTGTATTGTTGTTGGTCGCACAGCCAATACACACACCTCGTAAAGAGACAAGTTCATTTGTAGGGTCATAGATTTCCCACGCAGCGGAAGCAAGGTTTCGAGTACTACGGCTAGCGCCATCAACGAAGCCAATATAGGGTAGCGAATACTCTGACATCTGGAAATAAAACACAATGTCACGTAAGGCAGAGACCAGATAACGAAAAAAACAAGCTATAGTAACACACAAAACACATGATACATTAAAAATACAAGTACTTGTGCACAGATAATTTATGCATTGTACTTATTCAAGTACAACCCATTCCTGGGTTCACTCAAAGGGATACCATCGTAATCTACCAGCTCATATGCTCCTTTTTCCAAAACTCAGTGAACAATATAAGGACCTCGCCACATTGGTTTGAATTTCCCAGCTCCTAACACATCTCGATCTTGTTCATAGAGAAGTACAAGATCACCTTCAGAGAAAACGCGAGGCTTGACATGCTTGTCATATTGTTCTTTAACACGTTTCTTCTGGGCTTCTATTACTAGAGTGGCATCATGTCGAGTTTCATCTAATTGCATTAGATACAATAGATGTTCTTCTTCAGCAGAAGTATTGGGTAACAGCTCGACAGCTAGCTTTAGAGAGGGTATCTCACATTCTATAGGAATAATGGATTCCACACCATAGACTAATCGAAAAGGTGTAAATCCAGTAGCGGATTTGACATATGTCCAGTATGCCCACAATGCCAAAAACAACATTGTGTGCCAACTTGTTTTATGAATTCCTATCATCCGTCAGAGCATAGTTATTAGAACTTTGTTGATCGCTTCGACTTGACCATTAGCTTATGGATAATAGGGCGTTGAGTTGTCATGACAAAGACCCAACTTTTCCGTAAGTTCCGACATCATAAATTCCTAAAGTGACTAACGTGATCAGTGACGATAGCTTGAGGCACACCAAAACAAGCTATGATGTGATTAAAAAGAAATAACGCTGCGGTCTTTCCAGTATTATCGAATGTCGGCATCGCCTTAGCCCATTTCGTAAAGTAATCAACGGCTACAATAATATAACCATGCCCCCCGGCCGAGTGAGGGTGACATGTCATGAAATCAATGCCCCATTTCACAAAAGGAGCAACTGAGACCACAGGATGAAGAGGAGCAGGATGTGACCGAATTTTTTGATTGTAGGTCTGGCAGGCCTGGCATTTCTGAATGACAATAATGCAGTCGTTAAACAAAGAAGGCCAAAAATACCCCGCGTGTAAGATCTTCTGGGCAGTAGCATACCCAGACATATGACCACCACATTCTCCACAATGGCAGTCATTCAGAGCTTTCTCGGCTTCCTCAAACGTTAGAAAATGTCGAAAAATACAATCAATTCCCCAACGGTAAAGAGTATCCCCGAGGATAATGTATTGACGCGCTTGATAGCGTATGTGACGTCGTTTAGTACTAGACAAAGCAGGCCAAAAATTATGGGTTTGGAGATATATAATGATATCCCCATACCAAATATCATCAGTGCGAATAAGGAAAAGAGATTCATCGGGTAATGAATCTACTGCTACATTTTCCATTGCAGAATGAGGAAAATCACATATCAACTCAGCAAAAACTAATGACTTCTTGGACTTGGTGCGATCGAATTCCAGGTCAAACTCCTGGAGTATCACAATCCATTTCGATTATTTCCCCCCTAGCAATTGACGTGTCAAGATGTGTTGCATAGGTTCGCAATGAGAAATCACTGTAGTTTTACGTGAGAGGATATAATGTCGGAAGCATTGGACGGCTTGAACGGCAGCCAAGGCCAGTTTTTCTACATGTTGATACTTGATGTCAGTTGGTGTGAGAGTTCGACTCAAGTAGTAAACAACATGTTCGTCGTGTGGATCATCCTCTTGTACGAGAACCATGCCAATAGTGTAGTCCGAGGCAGCAAGATAAAGGAAATAATCGTGACTATAATCAGGAGGAAAGAGAAGCGGAGCACACGTGAGGGACAACTTCAAAGATTCAAAAGCATTGTTGGCAATGGTATCCCAGACGAACTATGAATCTTTCTTTAGTAGTTGCGTAAAACCACGAGTTATCTCAGCATAATTAGGGATAAAATGATGAAGAAAGTTTGCTTTCCCCTACAAACTTTGCAACTGGCTCAGTGTAGAAGGAGGAGGGAGATTAAGAATTGCCTCAACCTTAATAGGATCCACCCGGATCCCTTGACGCGAAACGATAAAACCTAGAAGATGGCCGGATTCTACGCAAAAAAACGCATTTATGAAGATTTAAACGTATACGATAGAACCGACAGCAAACGAAAATGGCTTGGAGGTGGGTAGGGTTATCGACTCTACGCATAGAATGAGCGGGTAAATCATCCAAATAAGGTTGAACGATGTGCTTTATATCATGAAAAGCATAAGACATAGAGCATTGAAAAGTTGTGCCCGCATTCTTAAGACCAAAAGGGAGTTTCCTATAGGAAAAAGTACCCCAGGGACAAATAAAGGCAGTCTTATGTTGGTCCTCAGAAACAATGTTAATTTGATTATAGCCGGAGAAACCATCCATGAGAGAGAAGATTTCACTTCCGGCACAGTCATCGAAAATCTGATCGATGAAGGGGGTAGGAAAGTTGTCTTTGGGACAAGCTTCGTTAATATCCCTATAATCAACACACACTCGAATACTGCCTCCTTTCTTGTCAATCGGGATAGGATTGGAAACCCATTCCATAAGAGCCACCGGATAAATAAAGCCGGCGTTTAAAAGTTTTTCAACTTCGATCTTGATAGCAGCCGCTTTACGGGGGTGAATTGGATGAAGGCGTTGTCGGACAGGTTTAACTCCGGGGTATGTCTTTATCTCATGTACAACAATAGGAGGGTCGATACCTAGCATTTCTTCGTAATGTCAGGCGAAGATGTCACGAAATTCTTTGAACAGAGATGTATAGGTGACAATTTCGTCGGAAGAACACGAAGCTCCAATATGAACATTTTCAATAATCCCAGGTTTAATGGATATGTCAATGGGAATTATGGGTGAGATGTTACTTAAGTTCCCTTTAGAAAACACATCGTGTGTAGTCGCAGAAACCGTCGAAATGACAACAACGGTCGATGATGTCGAAATTCGTTGGTAGTTCTCAAGAGTATGTTGCTCCAGAAAAAGTATGGAACAATGATTCCCATCATCCCAAGGGGTATCCTCCATGACGGACATGATCATCTCGTCCATGGAAAAAATAACATGAAAAGGATCAGGAGACAACTCATCAAGAGATGAAGTGGAAGGTGTTATCGATTGAATGGCCTGGTAGGCGGATTCGACTAGACTTAACGGCATTGCGTCGCTGAAACGAAGATGATCTCCAGGGTGAGGGACAAGCCAAGGGTCCAGTGACGTAGGAAGTTTGTGAGGCACGGTGGAGATCATGTTGATAGAAGAAAAATATGGGCGTGGAACATCGGGCGGTGGAATTGGGAAGGTACCCATTAACGAGGAGTCCTTTAAAAGGCCTACACCGATGTTGTCATAACCCGGTGGGGTTTTAGCAATAAACGACACGTTGCCAGTACGGGTATCGGAATTGAAGAAGGAAAGTTGGTCTATGGTAACAACCTTTCCTTGGTGAGGAAAACGTACTACACGAAAAAGTGTCGACACAACGATGCGCATGGAATCGATCCAGCTGCGGCCAAGTAGAAGATTATAATCAAGGGGAGCATAAAAAACTTCCACTTCGACTTGGAATATTTTACCTTCTAACATGATGGGCAATGAAGGAAGAACACCGTAAGGCTTAAAACCAGAGCCATTGAAGGCTTTAAGAGTGTTTTGGGATTCATTCAAAGGAGGAGAGCCAATGGCTTTCCAACAAGCAAGATAGATAACACAGGTCGAGACACCCTCATCGATCAACATGTATGAAAGGAAACATGTGGTGTTTTTTTCATGTTTATGGGTGGGATTTCCTAGTGATAGGTGATAGGTACTTTGAGCACGTGAACATCATATTTTTTTATTGGTAAGGCTCCTAACAATTGATCCAAGATATACAACCATATTGAACTTAACTATGTAGCTTCACAGTTTCCCATTATTTTATTTTCACATTAAAAACAAAAATCATAAAACTTTCATAGAAGAAACCAATTCATAAAACTTGCATATAAGTATTGTATTGTATATCATTATAAAAATAACTTGCTCAATTAGTTGATGATTGAGAAGAAAGTGGACCAATTCAACATAGAAATGGGTTGTTCCAAGAACATGGAAAGGGAGCTTCATTTTATTTGTTCAAAAAAATATATTTCAGGAAAATTACAAAATATCGATGCTTTTCTCTAGGTGTAACCCAATTCCTGCATGCAACATAATAACTATACCAAGTGTCACAAAGAATAGTACTATCTATGATTATCCATGGCACATGACCTGTGAGCCATAACACATGGTCAATTGATGGTTCTATCTCTCTCCTTGGTGCTATTGGACAAACTTGGAATGGGTTTTCATCTGCTTGTATCTCCTCAGGCTGGAATTAATGGCTTCCCCCTCAACATTTGGAAAAGCACACAGATTATGCAAGGTGGGAATACAGATCCATTCGAAAGATCCAATTCAGTCAATTATCATTGGATATATTCACACACCAAGAGGAAAATTACACAACATTGCTCACTATAGCACAATCACCAACATTCAGTATATTTTTAAAAACTAACACATGGGATATGACATCAAATTATGTGGGTTGAGTCTTTCTTGACACAGTAAATCATTCATTGCTACAAATTTCATAAGGATTTTGAAATCAATTAGAAACCCATTGAAGAAACAAAAGGGAAGAAATATGACTCTATTTTCCTTTTCTTTGCTCACTCTATGGGATTTCATTATGGGTTTTCCTTAATGTTTATGTACCGACATAAAAAAAATGCCATTTAGGCCTACGTCGCTCACCCAAGGACTACGAAGGAAGGGGCATATCCCTTGTGAGTACCAAATTCCATTTTTTTTCACTTAGGTTGCTTTAATATTAAGTTTCAGTAAAACCCACTAGTGGAATGAGTGGAACTATAGCTAGTTGTGTAATCATGTCCTTATCATTGTATTTTGCTTATAAATGTAGTGGATTTTCTTCTTTTTGTCAAATATTCATTCGTGAGAGCGATAGAGAGTCCATTTAAACTTGATGATCAACAACGACTAATGTATTGGGTTATGTACTAGCACGATAGCTAAATAATTGTTGGTGAACGCCGAAAGGTTGATAAGATGAAACGAATCTTTAAAAGAATATATTAAATTTTATTATTGATTAACAAATAAATGGCTGGGCTTCATTTATTTGGTGTTAATATTTTAATTTCTGTTAATCACTTACGTGGCAATTAGTTAGCTATCAAAGTAATTTTTAAATATGATTAGGTAAATGTAAAAAGGTAAACACATAAACGGATGTCTTTATAATAGCTAGGAAGTTAATGATTGAAATCACAACCATTTATTTCGTGTGACTACTAAGAATATTCCATCCATATTTAATCATGCCCATAGAAAACTTATTAAGCACTAAACCTCTATTAAATCTGCCCATTGTCAATAGGTGTACGCCTTTTGGTGTAACTTGTTCATTACATTGTTTGATATTTTCTTCTCCTGGGCGATAGAATGGTAAGAAGAAGAATGTTTGTTAAATTTATCTATGAACTAATGGATTTTCAATTCTCAATAGCTTAGTTTTGGGTTGTGTTTGATTTTTTACAGGTTACCAATCTGGTCTTATGTGAAACTGGTAGTGCGTAAGTTGGACCGACTAGTTGAGTGTGAATGAAGATCTAAGGACGATGGTATTCCAAAGCTATCTTATCCTCAAGTGGTGGTGAGAGAGACTTTATGAATGCATCTGCATGGTTCCCTCTTTCTATGGGCCTGTATATCAAAGGATGTGGGAATAGTGGGTGGACTATGTGCTCCAGTCGAGAACATATGGTTCAGTCTGGATCATTTCTAGACATCGCCAAAGAAATCCAAGGTAGGATTGTAGCTTCCTGTAGACTTCGTAGAAAACTATCTGGTTTGGCACTCAAATTGAAAATTTGTAAGTATCAACTTGTGATCCAAAAACTCCGATGTATGATTTTCTGTTTCAATTCTATACACTTCCAAAAATACCAAACAGTCAAACTCACTCTCATCTAAGATGAAACAACAGGGAGGTAACACTAGACATTTCCTCCAATCTAGTTGTTGATGTGCCTAGAATTCAAGTGTCTAAAATTTTCATACAAGCTATATAAAACGAGTGACTGATTCCTATAATCCCCCCAACAAGAGGTGGTTCTTTCTTTTAACAAAAGCTCCTACAAAAAGTGATGAAGGGAGGGTCTTCGTAAACTTCCTTACATTGATTGAGCCAACACTTTGTGCTCCTCTACTTTTCAAGCATGACCTTGATCAAGAGCTCATCTACTTTGCTAACTATACCAACATATTCTTAAATAACAATCTATAAATCATGAAATACATAATGACATAAATAAACTAGATAATATAAAAAGCATACTTATTATCTTCTACACAAGATACTTAAAATATTATAAAACATAAGACTAGTTATTAAGATTAATACTTAATACTCTTCCTATAGTTTAAGCTTATATATTCTTTCTATTCAATACATAAACAAACATAAAACAAAATATGATAGGAAAAAGTTTTATTTTCTCTAACATTAAATTAATTTTACAATATATGATAAATAAACATTTGAAAAAACTTTATTACTCTTCTCGTATTATTCAAAAAAAAATGGAAATTATATGATAAATAAACATTTGAAAAAACTTTATTACTCTTCTCGTATTATTCAAAAAAGAATGGAAATTGAAAAATATCTTAATAATCTTAATATTTCGTAATGGTTTGTTGACTTTTCCTTTCATTTAACAACATTCATCCTCCCATATTTTCACAACCCTATTTTCTATTATTCCATCTTTATTTGTTCTTTATGATAAGTGAAATGTCTACTCTCACTATTAGGTGTTTATAAATCTTTTATATACTTTATTTCTAGAAAATTCAAGCACATTACTCTTCACTTAATTATTCAATTAAAAATTTAAAAAATAAAAATAATATATTATATGTTATATAAAAATAACTAAATAAATTTAAAATATTAAAAACATACAAATGTTAAGATAAGAAATAAAAAGATTGGAAATTTAAAAATAGGTATCGGTGATACTTCCTGCCCCTTCCCTTCTTTTCACTCCACCCAAGGTTCAAATCTTATGCTTATGAGTAGCAGGTCCGAAATAGCATTTTTTTCATTATCACTCACAATGAGCTGAGCTAAAGCCTATAGTCAAGATTTATTATTTCTCAGATTTTTCTTTCATCTGTTTTACATTTTATCACTAATACGTAATAATGGTGTTGGCTAAACATTTTATCTTTTGGGTTTTTTGATCAGAATCCGTTGATGTAAATCTCGATAAAATCGCTATTTTATATTGTTTAAATTGCATTTTTGAATGCATAAATGGATTCAACGTGATGGAAAACCCCTAAAACAGTTAGATTATACAAACTTAGCCACTGAAATCTACAAATCCAACCATTCCTCACTAGATTTCGAAAATAATTAAACAAAAAAAATCGTCAAAAAACAACCAAAAAATAAAATAGAACGTTTAAAGTAAACTCATAATAATACATAATTTATTTCAAATAAATGTCCTCGCCCCATAACCAGCCCCATAACCAAAGAGGAACATACTCGGAGGGTTCTTTTACTTGATAACCGGATTTGGAACCACTTTAAATGTCATGCCAATCGCGAAGACCATGTTGTTACGTTCTCGTAGAAATATGATCATAGACTTTACGCTTCTTCAACTTGCATGATTTCCCCTCTCAATGGAGTGATGACCATTCACCACCAGTAAGGAATAGACTACCTTCACTCAAACACTGTAGCAGACACCATTGTAAGAGTAGCAGCAGAACTAGATCCTCATATCTCACAGTAAACCTAAATCTTTAGAGAACTTATACACCCTGAGTGAGCCTAATGGTTAAGAACATCTGTTTCCTTTTAAGAGGTCACAGGTTCAAATCCAGAGGAGGATAGGGTATGTATACCTTCGTAGACTTTACCAGTCAAATCGTTGGGCAGATGAGTTTGACCATGACCTTAAAAATAGATTATTATTATTATTATAATTCACACTACACCAAGGAAAAAAAATAAAATTATAATATTTGTTCCATGTCATCATATTAAGAATAGAAATTCATTTAAAAAATGTTAAAAAAAAAGCGACACATAAAATATGCATTAAAAATATAGGGGTTTTCAATTAAACAAATATATTTTGAAAGATATTTTTTAATATCTAGTAAATAAAGGTATTTATTAACATCTCATGAATTCTTGTTATATCATAAGTTTTATAAGTGCATATCATATTTAATTAGAATATATAAAAATATTTTCTCAAATATGTAAAGTTATATTCATTTAGACCTATATTAAAATAAAGATATGCAAAATTGTAATTTGTTTTTTTTTAAATTAAAATATTATTTTACATAAAGAACATCCAATTTTATCATTTTTAAATGCTTATCATGCCATATAAATATATATTTCAAATTAATTTATTTCTAAATAAAAATATTTATTTTATTGTACCCTTTCCAAGATATATAATTTTTTTTCTCTATTATTATAATCATCATTTTTAATAATCATTTTAAAATATTTTCTATGACGCAAAAGGTTTATCATAATATTTTGTTTTTTGTTGGGTTCAATTTCTCTTAAACAAATTACTTTTCCTTTATTTTTTAAATGTCTTTTATTACATAAAACATTTTCATGATATTTTGTTTATTGATTAAGTTCAATTTATTTTCTAAAAAATTCTTTTCATTTTCCATTTATTTTATTTTTATAGTAGTATGCATTACATATAACATATATTATATGTAATATATATATTCTTTTATTTTTATAATGGATTTATTTATTTATTTTATTTTTATATGTTATATGTAATATATATATTCTTTTATTTTTATAATGGATTATAACTCTTATTTCTATGATCGACATCTTTTTAAAGTTGGATTAACATTAAAATACTTACTATTTATCATTCTTATTTAAACACTCATGTTAATGTCTTCAAACATCACACATACTTACTCTTTCTCTATTACTCTTACCACCTTATCTTAAGAGTTACAGGGAGAGGATACCTCTTGGGTCTCTCTTTGAAGAAAAAATGAAAAATAATAGGTGCATTAATCCTTTTCCATATAGGTGTTGTTGTAAGTTATTTGACGCAACCCGCCACTCCTTCGAGCACGGTCGCCTTCTCCAGGACCTTCTCTCTCTCTTGACTCGAAGAACTCAAGGGTTCTTCTAATTCCCAGTCAGGAATTCTGCACCCCACAGGTTCTACTTCAAGCGATCCTCACTTCTCCTTTCGGAGGATCGGCGCTCGCGTCTTCGCGAGTTCAATAGTCAGGCACTGCCCCTCGGATCCCCGAGATCCGATACCTTGGACAATTGATGACCTCCCTTTCTCCTATAGGGACCTCGATTCTATCGCTGCTTTGCTATATCGCAAGTTCACTACTCGCGGCTTTCGACATTTCTTCCTCTGTCTCCCGAGTCCCAATGTTTCGAGACGCTGATATTCTCCTCTTGTGCCTTCGGACCTTCGCGCCTCGCAACTTGATCCTACAAATATTTGAACTTTCAACTCCCGAGACTCGATGTCCCGAGATCTCCTGCCACATCACCACTCTGTGGTCCCTGCAAATTTCGAAATTCCTCGAAACTTCGCACCTCGCGATCTCGCTATTTCTGCGGTCAGGTATCCAATCACTTCCACGCGAAATGCCGATATGCTCGATCTACGAGTGGAATCCCGCTCCTTGTGATCCCGATCGTCGCTTCTTTCCTTCCAAGCTTCGCACCTTTTCTTTACCTGCACTGTAGACTTCACGTCCACTTTCCTCCTTGCACAATTTACGAACAAGAAGTGTCTCTCCATGAGACGGCTTCGTCAACCTGTGACTCTTCCTCTCAACCTGTTCACGTACTTTTCTCCACTGCCTTTCAACAGACTTTGCAGGCCTACCCCTCCTGATCTTTTACAACTTCAGTTCTCTCAGGAAGAAGTTATTGCACGCACTCCTTGCGGCAAACCTTCGAACACACCTAAGTGTTGAAGTCACTCGACTCTGCGCACTCCTGCAAAAGAAGTCTTTCAGTCCCTTTTCTCAGAATCGCAACTCTGAGTCTTTTTCCAGCCTGCGCACGCCTTGCACGGCTCTGGTGCCAAATATGCACTTCTGAGAACTTAGAACAAAAGTTATCTCTACTTGAACCCTGCTGTCAATGCACTCCTTGAGAACAATTCGACTGCACTCCTTGCAGGAATTTTTTGGTTCAAGATAGAGAAACAATTGAAACTAACTCCTTGTTCTCATAGACTTCAATCCCACCATGAAATCACATACACAACATATAAAAGCAAATATATGACAAGAAGCAAACATTCAAGAGCAGAATATCAACAATACACATAGACTAACACAACCATGGAATTGAATCAAAGCTTTTCTATTAAATTCAATGTATGTACATGGAGGTTCTTCATACACTTCTCTGCTTGCTCTCTTTAACAATATTGCTTCGTCATGTTACAATGTACAAAGGAGGGTGTCTATATCTCGTTTCCCTCTCGAGATCTAAAGCTATCAAATCTAGAAATAAATGTTCTATCTACTTACATTAATTCTATTAATTGTCTCATCTACCTAAGGATGTGAGCTATCCACTCAAGGTCCATTACAATATACAAAGTGTGCTTCATCAAATCAATACATTAACGTTTGCGCAACAATATCAAGGTGAAATTCAAAAAGAAATTCGTGCTGGCTTGTCCAGCTGTCCCTTGCTTTTCACGCTGGCTCGCTTGACGTGGGCGATGCTCCTGCATCATTATTTGTACTATAAATTTCCAATGCTTTCAGAATTAAGAATAAGTTTTAGAAGTGCTGCATATCTCAGCACTTTATTGTGGTTAGCTATTTTTGGAGAGTTTTAAACGTCTATAGTAAAGAATTGTTAATCAAGAATTTTATTATACTTTAACTAATATCTCATGCAGATGTTGTTGAAATATGGAAATTATTGTGGCTTGCTATTTTTGGAGAGTTATAATTTTACATTTATAATTATAGTTGCAATTGTCCAAAATAGGATTCAAGTTTGTCAAATAACCACCACTCCAATATTATATATTTCAACCAACCAGTTTTAACCATTATGTGTTGTAAGATTTAGGTATTTAATTTAATGTAAAACTCAACCTACTGCAATCAAAAAATAGTTCTATGGGAAATGCAATCTAGAACGTGTCATTCTTTTTGCAGTGGATGTTATCTGGAACTCCAAGAAGATTATGAAAGAAAGATTCAACGGTTCCATTCTTTGGCCCTTCTAACCACCAACTCTGGCAGCAATACCTGTAATTTTTGGCAACCTTCAATTTCACATCTGGATGACTTACAAAAATCACTAAAATCATTTACGATTGAGAGAATGAATGCATAGACCGAAATTTCACAGAAGAGGCATGCGTGTTTCGCTGAGAGAGCAACTTCATTGGGAAGTAAAGGTTTATGAGAAGTACATTGATCATTATGGTTGCAGCATCGTACTTTAGCAATGAGTCATGTGTTCACATTAAGCATTATCCATTTTCCAGAGAGTCATTTACTGTTTTTCTTTATGTTTGTTAGATGGTGAATATGTGTATTCAATAGACAAGATGCACCAGATAATGAGTAAATGATTAGCTCACTACATGGTGCTTAATGTGAACAGTTATTGGTATGGTATTAATAATATCAATATATATTTGAATACAAATATGATCATCTCTACCTTAGTATTCATTAAACCTGAAAAAAAAACTTAAAGGCAGAACAATTATACTACATAATTCCAATGAATTGAGGAATCCTACTAGTTGAACTTAAAAATTCTTCTGTTAGTATATTTTTCCTTTTTTTTTTTTTTTTAACCTTTGTAGTTTTAATAGGATATTATTTTTCTTAATGTTGTATTCTTTATATAATAATAATAATAATAATTTGACTGGTAAAGTCGAAGGAAGTATACATACCCTACATCCTCTTTAAGACTATCTTCCTACACATCCCCATATTCCTCATCTTACATTATTTTTTAAGTCGTGTCAATGTATGATATCAATATGTACAACTAGAAGTTGCAATGGAGACCACGTGAGCATGATAATTTTAGTATCATTGTGAGGATATATCAACCAAAAAATTCAAATTTCCTTGTGCGAGAACTCAATAATCGATGTGTACTAAAAATTTGACATTGAAAATATAGGATATCATCGAGTAGCAACCCTTTTTCCAATTTGAAAACCATTCGACATAATGGAAACCATGATATTTTCATATCTTCCACCACCTGTGTTAAAGAGACTCTATTGGTTCATTGATCATGGAAGATATATTGATGAGATGCGGTGATCTCATTAGGAATTGTTATGACAAATATGTTGTGAATTACATTAACTAGTTGGTTCACCTAATTTTGTATGCCTCTATTTCCCACCTAGTTGTTGGCATGTTTTTACAGGGAGAGTGTGCTTGTCATTGATGGAAAGAACAACAGTGATGATGGAGAATAGGAAAAGCATAAGCTCGGGAGGAGAAGCAAACAATTTGTAGAGATCAAAGCTCGGAAGGAAAAGCGTAAGCTACCGATCAACAAATTCACCGTGTTGATCCTCTAATATTACAGACGCTGGTCATATGAGTGACCCTGGACTTGAGGACTGTTGGAGGATCATGACCATTGGATCTGCAAGACAGATCAACAATAGTGATGAATTGCGGAGAGTGAAAGAAGAATTAAAGAACTCGCTAGTTCTAATATCGCAATTGGTCTAGATCGTTAGATCTCATAAACCCAAATATCGACGATTTTGGTTGATCCAACAAATGATCAGATTAAGTCGGATTAAGCTATGATCGTCGGATGTGCAATCGCCAGATCAATGATAGGGATAGATTGTGGAGATCGAAAGGAGAATTAAATATCATGTTATTTCCAATTCCGCAATTAGTCGAGACAGTCAGATATTATAGCCTCGAAGATCGACGATTGTGGTTGACTCACCAACAATGCACAACTTCAATTGTGGAGTTTTGGTGACGATTTAAATCACTCGCAAGTTGTGGTTCCGCAATCATCCTTGATCGTTGATCTGCTACAAGTGTCTTGACGACTATTGGATCACTTTTAAGTGGAAGGACAGGATAAGTTAGAAGAGAAACACTGAAGATAGATCGAGCCATTGATCTAAGAACATGATTGATGAACAACATTTGGTTCACATCAAAAGTTGCAAGATGGTTATTGTTTGGCGAATCTCACTTCAGAAGAATTGGCAACTTGAAAGTCGAATTACTCGAAGCCCAAAATCCGAAATGAATAAGGACCATCGGATATGGAGAAAATGCGATGACTGTTATATTAGGGAGAACCATGTCAGCATACCACATCTACAAGGACATGTGGCAGACCATGTCAGAAGACCACGTCAGCAAGGACACATGGCACAATCAGACAATGAAAAGTGTCAAGTTGATTCGACACTTCAGGTACGTGCAAATCATGAATCTAAGTGACATGTGGAAGCTACTCGACTCGTGACATGTGAACAAGTGATGTAAGCAAGATATGTCACTCCAGGAGATTTACTTCGGGATTTTCATCACCAACAAATGTCAAAAGTCCTGAAGTCCCGAAGGACAAAGGTATGAAGTCGCTCTTAGTTGTCGATCTAAGGTACATTTCGGGAGTTAGGACAACTGTTAGATCGAGGAGAAGTACAAATTTGATCTTTTGGATCTGAGCGTCGAGGATCAACGGTCGTTAGATCCAAATATAAATGCACGAAGGTTAAGATTTTGGATGAGCGTAGGAGATAGGACTTGTCAAAGTCTCGAAGTAAGAAGGGATCATCCATCATCAAGAATGATAGGTGGCAGACAATCCACAACTCCAGAGTGAATCACTTCGGGAGTTTCTGGTTGGGAAGGAAACCATATCACCGAAGACGTGAGGGCCAAAGAAGATCCTGGTCGTCGGTTTCCAGAAGGGCCCGTGGCAGAAATATGTGAAGTTCGGGGAAAAACACTCCAGGAGAAAGTGAAGGAAGCAAAGTTGAGTTTTGAAATCCCCAAAGCCCAAAGAGTTGAAGGAGCTAAGGACTGTTGATATGTAGGAGGGAAGGTGTCAACAAATCGTGTACTCTGGTTGGAACAATTTGGGAGAAAGAGAGCAAGGAAAGTTTATATTTCTGAACCCCGAATACCTGAAGGGATTGTGACTGTTTATTAGAGAATACCACGTGTCGATATATCATGAATTTCGGGTGGAAGCACCGTGGAGAAAGTAGATTTTGAGAATCAAGACTCTTGAAACCCGAAAGGAGAAATCGATCTTATCTGTTGGTTTGTAGGGCCACACGTCACTTGGTCATTAAGACATAGGAGGGCATGGATATGGAGAAGAGGAAGGAAAGATGATAGATCAAATTCATTGATTGGAGGAATCTATCAGGAACAAAACATGCTCGGGTCTTAATTTTTCGTGAGCAGGTGGCAATCAAAACCACGGTTTTGGAGAAAACATGTGTGGAGCTCTATAGTGAATTGTGGGGCGAAAAGACGATTACCCTCAACCCACCTTTGGTCTCTCCCGTAATCACGTGGTCACATGAGAACATTGCCCAAGGTCACATCAATGGAAGATTGAGGAAGGATCTAGCGCTTCTAGGCTCCACATCGGAGGTAACGCATTGAAAAGTAAAAAATCATCTGCTTGTATAATCCAACGGCGCTGATCAAACCGAATCTGATCGAAGGGTTGTTGTTTCACTTCATCGTTTCTTGATCAGTTGTGATTCAGTTACACTAACTGGATCATTGTTCTGGGGCATTGGAATCATGGCTCTTGAGCATTCTTAGATTCTCTACATGGGTGTTAGATATTTGGAGTGTAACGGATGATGAGAGAAGGAATAAATGAGACATGTCATGATGGAAGCAGGTTGTTGTTTCCTGGAAAAATAACTCGAACTGTATGTGATCAAGAAGACATCAGGAACAGAGCGTGAAAGATTCAAAGATGAAGAACATAATATGAACGGAGAATAAATTGTGAAAACAACAGACTGTACGAAAACTTAAGCACAAGAAGATGCGAGAAGGAACACACTGATGCAGGCAAAGAAGAGTAGTGTAGTCAAACAATGATGATACTGGTAAGCCACTTATAAATACTATATCACTGTAATAAATTTCAGAAAACAAATATTTATATCTCAGGGTGGTAGGGTGGTGCTAGGGATGACTCTTGTCCTTAGAGTTTCAAGTGGGTGCTTGAACACAGGGATTTGTATCTTCCATATAGTTGCAGCCAGAAAAAACAAGGTGGTAGGGTGGTGCAAAGGAGAACTATTGTTCTCTGTTGTACAGATTGGTGCCTCTGTGATTGGAAGTTGGTGCTTCCATATAGTTGGTGTTGGAACACTCAAGGAGTTGGTGCTTCCTTCTAGTGGGTGCTAGAGAAACTAGAGATATGGTGCTCTCGACAAGTTTCATCTTGTAAAACAGAGGTGGTAGCCTCACATTGAGTTGGTGCTTAAAGATAGATGATGTACAAAACATAAAAAGACTTCCTATCATTCGAAGAAGAAGAGGTTTTCTTCCTTTATTGGTTTCCTCGGGAATATATGTTTTTGTATAATTCATGTGTGTGATTTATGTTGAATACTCTATTGCTTACTTCCCTAAATTATTGTGATCATCATTGAGTGTTATGTAATGAGTTTAAAATGGGCATAATTGTTTAAGCACAGTAACAACTAATTCACCCCCCCTCTCGATTGTCTAACAATTGGTATCAGAGCCGGTTCCTTTTATCTCAGGGTAGATCTTAGAGCCTAAACATGACTAGCCATAAAGGAAATTCAACCAATAAGGAACCCTTGTTCAATGGAACAAATGTTTCCTTCTGGAAAGTTAGGATGAGAACCTACATAATGGATTTAGGTGCAGATGTCTACGATGTGGTAGAGACTGGTTATGTCAAGCCAGTTGTACTAGCTTCTAAGCATGAAAAGATAAAATTTAGATTCAATGCTAAGGATACGTGTGCTATTTTGAGTGGGCTTGCAGAAGCATAATTTGTAAAATTTATGCACTTAGAATCTGCCAAAGAAATGTGGGACAAATGCATTAGCAGTTATGAAGGTAATGAGAAGGTAAAGGGTGCCAAGATTCAAACCTACAAATTATTGTTTGAAAAGATAAATATGAAAGAGAATGGAAATGTTGGGAAGTAATTTTTCAGAGTTTAAGAACTAGTAAATGAAATGAAAGGACTTGGTGAAAAAATTGAGGAAGCCTCTTTAGTTCAGAAAATTTTGAGATCTCTGCCAGATAGGTTCAACCCAAAGGTCTCTGCTATAGAAGAACTTAATTATATAAAATTTATGCCTATTGACCAACTCCTGGGAACTCTGACTGCTTATGAAATGAGGATAGGTAAAGATAAACCCACCTCTAGAGAAACATCATTTAAAGAAGATAAGAATGAGGATTTTGAGGCTAATGAAATCGAAGCAAAATTTGAGAGAAGACTAAAGAAAGGATCAGGCAAGTACCTAGTCAAGTTTCCCTTCAAATGTTTTAACTATGGAAAGATAGTTCACTTTTCATCTAAGCATCCGCACAAGAAGAAGGACCAGAATGCTAAAGATGAAGAGAAGTAAAAATCCAATAGATTTGGTAAAAATAAAAGTTTGTGTAAACAATAATGTCTCTTCAAGAGACACAAATAGTGATTCTACTTGTGAAGATACGGTTAATGAATTTATCCTTATGGACAAAGAGGATTTTGATAATAAAAGCATAGGAGGTGATGTTAATGATGAAGAATTTGTGGTAGAATTGGAAGGAGAACTGATCAGTGTGCTAGAAGAAAATGCTAGACTCAGATTTAAGAAGAAAAAGAAAAAACAATTGTTGATTAAGTTCGAAAAAGACAGTGATGAATACTTTTCCCAACTAAAAGTGGAATTAGAAGAGGGAAAGAAAATATAGTACATTATGAAACAACATTTATCATAGAAGAAGGAAAGATGTGAAGCCTTGGAAGAAGAGGTAGTAAAAACCAGAAAAGAGATGGAGAAGTTTAAAGCATTGCATCTCCAAAATCTTCCAAGAATTAAAGCCTCAACAGAACTAAAAGTCATTCTAAGAAAACAAAGATCTTCTTTGTTGAAGACTGGTTTAGGTTATGTAAGTGGTTCAAGCAGCAAATGGCCTGAAAGCAAAGATCTAGTAAAGATGATCAAGTTCCAAGTCAGCAGACAATCAGACCATGTGAGTACTTTGCCACCAAAATCTAATAAAGACAAGATGATCCCTGATAAAAAAACAAAGATATCAGAATATGGAGCAACAAATTCCAAGAAGAAGGCCATCCTTCATGTACCAAAATTTCTTCCATGGTCACTATTTTTACTACTCTAATTTTGGTCATAAGATTGCAAATTGTCAAATTAAGTTTAGAGACATGCAACCGAGGAGATCAAGAAATAAACAATATTTGCAACATATAAATAAACAACCAATGAGTAGAAAAAGTTGCACCAATCACTTTGACCTATTTAACAATGAGCTCGAATGTTATAACTGTCATAACTTCGGCCACTAAGGTGCAAACTGCCATCTGAAGAATTACAAATCAAATCCAAGGATAAAACCCTTAGCTAGAAATGTCAGCACATGGAGAAAGAAAGATAGTGAAAAATGTGGTCTAGTACTTTCAGTGTAAAAACAAAAAGACCCCCAGTGTATAGACAGTCGATGTTCCAAGAACATGACTGGAGACAAGGATGAGTTTATGTCTATAAGTAAAAGTAAAACAAGAAATGTGACCTTTGGAAATGATGAACCAGGTAAAATCAAGGGTAAAGGGATGGTGAGTTTGAGTAATGGTAAAGGAGAAACCCGGGATGTTCTTCTTGTATATGGGCTGAAACATAATTTTCTCAGTGTAAGTTAAATGTGTGATAGAGGATGTGAAGCGGTGTTTGCTTCCAAAGATTGTAAGATAAAGTCTGTAAACTTAGTACAAGTGGTGGCTAAAGGCATAAGGATAGATAATAATGTATATGTGCTTAAATAAGATAGAGAAGGGTGTCATCTAAGAAGACATGATGAAAGTTGGTTATGGAATAGGAGACTTGGACATCTAAACTTTGACCACTTAATCAAGCTCAAAAATCTTGAGGCAGTAAAATATCTTCCAAGAATATCAAAGCCACAAGATTCTGTGTGTAAACCCTACCAAGTAGGAAATCTAACCAGGACACAGTTTAAATCCAAGATCTTTACTTCAACAGAGAAACTACTCCAATTAGTTCATATGGATTTATGTGGACCATCAAGACAGGAAGGCACAGGGAAATAAAAATACTTCATGTTGATCATTGATGATTACTCCAGACTCACTTGGGTTGCTTTTCTCAAAGAAAAAGCTGAAGTATTTGAAAAATTTAAAATATTTAAGGCTTTAACTGAGAATCAAACAGGCAACAGGTTAAAGGAAGTAAGATCCAATAGAGGAGGAGAATTTATGTCAAGTGATTTCAAGGAATTATGTGATAAACATGGGATCAAGAGAGAATACACAATCCTAGGAACTCCACAACAAAATGGAGTAGTTGAGAGGCAAAACATAACAATTCAGCAAATGGCCAGGTCAATGATGAATGAGAAGAACATTTGTAAAACCTATTGGGTAGAAGAAATACACACAATAGTCCATAATCTTAGAAAGGCCCACCTCAGACCACATAGTGACAAGATACCTTATGAACTGTGGTATGGAAGACCTGCTTCAATCAAACACTTCAAAGTCATTGGGAGTAAGTGCTACATAAAGAATAATAATGAAAACCTTGGAAAGTATGATGACAGGGCTGATGAAGGCATCTTCTTAGGATATACTACCAATAGTAAAGGATATAGATGCTTTAATAAATTATTGTATAAATTGGTTGATTGCATTGATTTAAAGGTTGATGAAGGAGTTCCAGTAAGAGAGGTGAGAAATATTGAGTCATATACGAAGGACATTGCTGAAGTTGATGGTGAATAGGTCCAAGAATTAGAAAAAGAAGACTCTGAGTCAGATGAATATACAAATACTCAGGCAGACTCAAATCAATAGACATCATCAAATCCTTCCTCCAGAATTACTCAAAAGAATCATCCATCAAGTTAGATAATTGGTGAGAAAGACAAAGGCGTATAAATGAGGAGAAGGATAATCAAAGACACCGAGCAATCACATATAGCCTTTATATCCATGGTGGAACCCAAGAAATTTAATGAAACTAATAAAGATTTAAATTGGTTAAAATCAATGAATGAGAAACTGGATCAGATTAAGAAGAACAATACTTGGGAGCTTGTTCCTAGACCTGCAGATAAGAATGTAATTGGCTCCAAATGGGTGTTTAAGAATAAAATGAATGAACAAGGAAAAGTTGTTAAGAATAAATCCAGATTGGTCTATAAGGGGTATGCACACGTTGAAGGATAGGATTTTGATGAAACCTTTGAACCAGTGGAAATATTGGAAGCCATCATAATATTTCTTTCCTATGCATTTGATAAGAACTTTAAAGTATATCAGATGGATGTTAATTCAACATTTATTAATGGAGATCTAGAAGAACAAGTATATGTGGGGTAGCCCGAAGGATTTTCACTGAAAGATAATCTTGAATATGTCTGTAAGTTGAAAAATGCATTACATGGACTGAAACAGGCATCACGATCTTGGTATTATAGACTGGACAAGTTTCTACAAGACAAAGGGTGCAAGAAAGGTACTATTGACAGTAATTTGTACATTAAGTCTGAAAGTGACGATTTATTATTTGTTTTGGTTTATGTAGATGCCCTTATTTTTGGATGCACTAATGACCCTTTAGTTCAGTGGTTTTGTAATTCAATGTAGTCTAAGTTTCAGATGTCCTTGATAGGAGAACTGCCATATTTTCTTGGTTTACAAATCAATCAGACTTTTGCAGGGCTATTTATCTCTCAAGAAACATATTTGAAAGAGACGTTGAAGAAGTTTTAGATGGAAGATTACTCTCCTATTAGTACACCTATGGTGGTTGGTTGCAAGCTCAATATAGATGATATTTCACCTGATGTTGATCAAAGAACATATCGATCAATGATAGGCAATCTTCTGTACATCATAGCATCTCGTCCTGATATAATGCAAGTTGCTGGAATGGTAGGTCATTTTCAGTATGCTCCTAAACAAAGTCATTTAGAAGCTGCCAAAAGGATATTCAAATATTTGAAGGGTAGAATGACTTATGGTCTCTGGTATCCTAAAAATCAAAATTTTCAATTAACTACATATCCATATGTTGATTGGGAAAATTGTTTGGATGAGAGAAAGAGCACCAGTGGAGGTGAATTCTTATTAGGTGATTCGTTAGTAGCATGTCTTAGTAAGAAGAAAGGATCTATTTCATTATCAACTATAGAGGCAGAGTACATTGTTGTTGCTACTTGCTACACTCAAATATTATGGATGATACAAACTCCTGCATATTTGAAGGTAACTTATATTGATCCCATTCCACTTCATTGTGATAACACCAATGCCATTAGTGTCTCAAAGAATCCTGTTCTCCATTCAAAGACGAAGCATATGCCAATAAAGTATCATTTTATCAAAGATCAGGTTACAAACATAGTTGTTCAGCTGAATTATATTCCTTCCACAGAAACATTGTTGGCATCTTTACTCAACCCCTAGCCAAGACACCAATTGAATATATTCGTCAGAAGTTGGGTGTCATCCCTTCTCTCACCTAAGAGAGTCCATCCTATCAGGGGGAGTATGTGTTGGTTGAATTATTGATACCTCTGAAAAGTACTGCAACAGCTCAGGGGGAGCATGTTTTCTTTGACATTGATGTCAAAGGGGGAGAAAAGGTGTGGTTTGGATGCTACAGTTGGAGGTCTACGTAGAATAGTGTAGCCTTTTAGGGTTTCCACCAATGCCAAACAGAGAGATTGTTGGATTTTTTTTACAGGAAGAGTGTGCTTGTCATTGATGGAAAGAACATAAGCGACAATGGTGAACAAGAAAATTATAAGCTCAGGAGGAGAAGAGAATAGTATGCAAAGATCAAAGCTCGGAAGGAAAAATGTAAGATGAGGGTGAGAAGCCTGAACAATCATCCGATCAAGAAATTGACCTTTTTGATCATCTATTATTACGGACATCGATCATATGAGTGATCGTGGGCTTGAGGATCGTTGGAGGATTGTGACCATCTGATCTGCAAGCTAGATCAATGACAAGGATGAATTGCCGAGAGCGAAAGAAGAATTAAACAACTTGCTAGTTCTAATCCTGCAATTCGTCTAGATCGTCAGATCTCATAAACCAAAATATCGATGATTGTGGTTGATCTAACAAATGATCAGATTAATTCAGATTAAGTCGTGACCATCGGATGCACAATCGCCAAATCAACGGTAGCGATAGATTGTGGAGATCGAAAGGAGAATTAAATATCGTGTTATTTCCAATGCCACAATTAGTCAGGATCATCAGATCTTATAGCATCGAAGATCGACGATTGTGGTTGACTCACCAACAATGCACAAATTCAAATTGCGGATTTTTGGTGACGAGTTAAATCACTCGCAAGTTGTGGTTCCACAACCATCCTTGATCGTTGATATTCATTAAGTGTCTTCACGACCGTTGGATCACTTTTAAGTGGAAGGACATGATAAGCTATAAGAGAAGCACTGAAGATAGATCGATCCATCGATCTAATAAAATGATCAAAGAACAACATTTGGTTCATGTCAAAAGTTGTGAGGAGGTTATTGTTCGAGGAATCTTACTTCAGAATAATTGGCAACTTGAAAGTCGAATTACCCGAAGCCCGAAATCCGAAATGAATAAGGACCATCGGATTTGGAGAAAATGCGATGACCATTAGATTAGTGAGAACCATGTTAGCATACCATGTCTACAAGGATACATGGCAGACCACATCACAAGACCACATCAGCAAGGACACATGGCCCAATCAGACAATGAGAAGTGTCAAGTTGAATCGGAACTTCAGGTACGTGCAAATCATGAATCTGAGTGACACGTGGTAGCTACTCGACTCATGACACATCAACAATTGATGTAAGCAAGCTATGTCACTTTGGGAGATTTACTTTGGGAGTTTCATCACCAAAAAATGTCAAAAGTCTTCAAGTTTCAAAGGACGAAGGACCAAAGTCGCTCTTAGTCGTCGATCTAAGGTACATTTCGGGAGTTAGTACAAACATTATATCTAGGAGAAGTACACATATGATCCGTTGGATCTGGGTGCCGAGGATCAACGGTCATTGGATCCAGAGATAAATGCATGAAGGTTAAGCATTTACATGAGCGGACTTTTCAAAGTCCGTAATCAGGGAAGGTCCATCATCAAGACTGACAGGTGGTGCACAATCCACAACTCTAGAGAGAATCACATCGGGAGTTTGTTGTTGGGAAGAAAACTATATCTCCAAAGACCCAAGGGTTGAAGAAGATCCAGGCCATCGGTTGCCAGAAAGACGCGTGGTAGAAATCTGTGAAGGTTGGGGAAAAACACTCCAGGAGAAAGTGAAGGAAGAAAAGTTGAGTTTTAAAATCCATAAATCCTAAAGAGTCGAAGCAGATGAGGACCATCGATCTATTGGAGGAAACACATCAATAGATCATGTACTCCGGTTGGAACACTTCGAGAAAAATCTAGCAAGGAAAGTTGAAATTTCCGAACCTCGAATACCTGAAGGGATTGTGACCATTGATTCAAGAATACCATGTCTCAATAGATCGTGAATTCTGAGTGGAAGCACCGTGGAGAAAGCGAAGTTTGAGAAATGCGACTCCTGAAGCCCGAAAGGAGAAATTGATCTCATCTGTTGGTTTGGAGGGCCACACGTCACTTGGTTGTTAAGACTTAGGAAGGCGTGGATCCAAAGAAGAGGAAGGAAAGATGATAGACCGAAGTTGTTGATCAAAGGAATCTGTCAGAGACCGCAAGATCGACAATCACACCTGATTGCGGGACCAAAACATGCTCGGGTCTTAATTTTTCACAGTTTTGGAGAAAGCTACATGGAGCTCTATAGTGAATTGTGGGGCGAAATGATAATTTCCCTCAAACCACCTTTCGTCACGCCCGCAATCACGTGGTCAAATGAGAACATCACTGATCCAGGTGGATATCGGTGGCCACCCACCTTCTCCAACTGGCCCAAAACATGTTTCTGGCAATTTTGGTAATTTACTATTTTTAGCAGTTTTTAACTTCCGGGGCCATTTTGAGGCCTTAAACGACGTTTTTTGGGA
>ML786159.1:256066-280925 GCA_009831015.1 Picea engelmannii | reverse complement strand
GTAGCCGTCACATCTCTTCTCAGAGATAAGTTGCCACCATTCTAGCGAGTCTTTCACTCTGTATTTTTACAGTCTCTGTACATTTATTTCATTAATAGAAATCGTGTATTACTGTATCTCTGTGTTTATGGTTGCATCTCTGAGATATTTCTGTTATATTACTGGATATACGTGATATCTCTGTGCATTTCTTTATTATATCTCCGCTCTCATTTCGTGCCGAAAATAATCCGGATCAATCACCCAAGGTCACATCAGCGGAAGGTTGAGGAAGGAGCTAGCACTGCTAGGATCGACATCACAGGTTACGCATTGAAAATTCAAAAATCCTTTGCTTGTATAATCCAACGACGCTAATCAAACTGAATCTGATCATAGGGTTGTTGTTTCACTTCATGGTTTCTTGATCAGTTACGATTCAATTACACTAATTGAATCATTGTTCTGGGGCATTGGAATCATGGCTCTTGAGCATTATGATATTCCCGACATGGGCATTGGATATTTGGAGTGTAACAGATGATGAGATAAGGAATAAAGGAAACATGCCATGACAGAGGCAGGTTGTTGTTTCTCAGAAAAACAAGTCAAACTATATGTGATTAAGAAGACAACAGGAACATAGCATGAAAGATTCAGAGATGAAGAACATAAGATGGACAAAGAAGAAATGGTGAAAACAACAGACTGTAGAAAAAATTAAGTGCAAGAAGATGTGAGTAGGAACACATTGATGTAGGCAGAGCAGAGAAGTGTAGCTGAACAATGATGAGACTAGTAAGCCTTTGATAAATACTATATCATTGTAATAAATTTAGTCCCTGTCAGGTTGGAATGGGAATAAATGCACATTGAAGTACATGTGGCATCCATGCAAAGGATGACTTTGGACACTGGATTCAAATATAATAGACCCAACATAGTTTTTTTTTTTAATTTATCAAATATTAATAAATTTTCATTTCTCTTATATTTTCCCCACCCTTGGTTCCTGGAAAAAAGGAGGAAACACACACATTAAACATTCAAACATAATAAACACAATTTCCTAACATCTAGCATAGTTTTCTTTGAAATTTGTTACATATTTCTAGAGTTTTTCAATTTCCTGACATCCGGCATAGTTTTCTTTGAAATTTATCAAAAATTAATAATGTTTGTTACATATTTCTGGAATTTGTTCCATATTTCTAGAAATTTAAATGTGTTTAACATATAGAATGGGATTGGTTCTCCCATATACCATAAAAATAAATAAGTACAATAATTAGGACTGTAGAAAGAAGTGTGTGACGATAGAGAGGAAGACCTGAAAAGAAGAAATTGGAAGTTATGAGCTTTTGGTTAGAGATTTCTATTTAAAGAGGTAGAATAACTGGATTGATAAAGAAAACAAGATGACATAAGTATAGAATTACGATGAAGCCAATGTGTTTTTGTTGTTGTCATCGACGGTCGTTGGAATCATGCCAACCGATTGTTTCCCTTCCTCGATGAGGTTGTCCATTCTCTATTGGAATGATTCTTCAATGTAGCTTCTCATGAGGGACACATTGATTTCATCTTGGATTTCTATGTCGAAAATATCGTTTTCTAATTTTCTTAGATCCATAGAAATACTATGAAGAGGCTGTTCAATTTCTTCATTGTGTGCTACATATTCTAGTAGCCAGTTCTCGAGCTCATCTACATGATATTCAAGGATGCCGTAAAATTTTTCTAAAGACAATCTCTTTAAAATATCAAGTTGTTCATCGAAGGCTTATTTGGTCATTGAAAAGGATTTGAGGACTAAGTTTGGGTCTTGAACCTCGTAGGTACTTTTGGCTAAGTCTATTTGCGTTAGGTTTTTAAATAATTCTTCTTTTTCTGATATGGCTTGTTCACATGATTTGACAATGAGCTGCAGGTTCTAAACTTTATTTTTCCATCATGCTTTTAATTTTTTGATCCGCTTTGGGGAGGGGATAGTGTCTTGTCTTCATTTCAGATCCGAGCTATTGATGGCATGGTTGGAAAAAGGGGTCAACATGTGTTCATATAAATGTTGATCATTTTTTAAATTCATCTGCAAATTTTCATGCAAATCATTTCCCCTCTTTCGAGAGGAAGATATATTTTGTGATTTTTCCCAGGCTTTAGTAACTAAATGCATTATTTTTTTGATGTTATTATCTACAAGGAATATACACGATGCAAGGAGGCTGGAGGATACTTTTAACTTGGCTGTAGGGGTAGCAGGCATAGTTTTTGCTAAAGGACTGGGAAACTCTCTGGTAGCAATGAAAGGCTCCTCAAATTCCTTGATGCGGTCTTTCATTCAGGCATTCTCCGCTTCAATTCCCCCAATGGAATAATCAAGAGAGTCACCGGTTATGCGATGAAATAGGGAGATTTGGGAGGACTGCATTTTCCTAAGGTTAATCTTTGTATGAGGTTTTCCTTTCTTATTTGTTACATCTCTCTTTTCAATGGCCATATTTTTAGATTGGTTGTAAAAAACAATGCTCTGGAATACGAAGGATTCTTCTTCGTAAAAAATGTCATCTCAGTTATTTCCATTGTGGAACTAGCTTTGTGCATGTGCTCATTTTCAATTTCAAGTTGCATCTATTCACTTTCAATTTAGGGTTCATCCTCTTGCCCTACAATGTTTTTTCTCTTCTTTGTCAGGGGAAATTTGTGAGAACTATCATTTTTTGTGCAAGGAGGGTTCTTGTCTCCTCCGTTTGAATATTTATGTGTTTCTTTCTTACTGGGGTGGGTCGTTGAAGAAATTCTCTGTGATATCATGCTCTTGGGAGTGTTGGCAGGGGACTCGAAACTCTTCTCACCGGATACTTTTTCCTATTGTCTATACAATTTAGGCAGGCTTTGCAATGTCTCTACGTTGCAATTGCTAGAAGTAGGAGTGTTGTATTCACTATCTTTGTCTTTGGTCAAGAGTTTATGGATAAAGAGATACTAAATCCAACTACTAGTAAATGTTCTCGAAAAATCCCATTAGGGTCGAACCCTTTTAGCCTTTCAGCATATGTTACGTTCAAGTTCTTGAAATGGCCTGCGAATTCGTCAATCTTGTTGAGGTTTTTGCACACAAAGTCCCTGACTTTCTAAGGAAGAGGAATGAAAATTTTTTTTTCTTGTCATGGAAAAAATGAAACCAGTGGTTGTATTGCCTTAGTATTTCTGTAACAAACATCTTGTCCATGATTTGGCATGGAAGGAAAGCAAGATTTTCCTTGGAGCCAAAGACCATTAGTACACTATGATTTTCCTTTTGTTCAAGTGTCCCATTCATGTTCAAAAACTTGGCTTCCTGGCAATACATCCGAGGAGAATCCTTCCCTAACAATAAATGTTAGAAAACTGAGACAAAGTCATTAAAAACTTCATAAAAATAACAGGATGCCTTGTACCTCCACAAGGCCTGGTACCAGAATGTTACTAGGTTGAATTCACAACTTATTTTCTTGGAAAGAGACATTTTTGGAAATGGACAACAATGAACTATTGCGAAAATCAAGTACGATGAAATATAAAATTTATTTGATTCTTTGAATCGTGACAGCTGGGAATAGATTTCAATGGAAATTAACTTCCCCCAATCGAAAATGAATTATTCCTTGACTGTGAATTCCAAAATATAAATAACTATATGGGAAATGCTTGTCATGGATTCATGTCTCGTTATTCTTGTAAACAACCAAGAAATTTCCAGGAATGGATTTATAAAGGAACTTACCTGAAACTTTGTGATATCTTCAGGAACTGTGTCGGGTTTTTGAGGAACTCTGCTAAGATGTCTAACCCGTTATGATGTTTTTCTAGGAAATGCTTGCAGTCTTGTACTTTGAAGGTCAATGTTGGCTCCAACAATTTTAACATCTTCTGGAAGACCTGAGGTGACAAAGGAATATGAGAATCGTCGCATAGTGGAATAATTCTTTGGCTTGAAATATATTTTTTGGTGCACCAAGAGACCACCTCCTTACAGTCAAAAGCCTCAGGGGTTCAGCCTGCATGAGCGATTCCATAGGTCCAAATCACTTCATTCTGGGAGGAATGGGATGAATAGTAAGAGTATGCCCTGGACCACTGGAAGTTCTGGTCCTGATGTCTGAAGATATTCACTGTATCTCAAAAAAATCGTTTTCGACCTGCTGCCATAAGTTTACAAGAACGTTTGTTTTCTCCAGATGATGATTGAAATGAAGAGTTGGAAGGGATAATATAACGCTGCACAAATCTTGGTCCAATGCGTGTGAATGGGATATCTCCTCGATACTTTCTCTCATTAATGACAATTTCGATGACTGTTGCATGATGCATTATTATATTAAAGCCCAATAATTGCACACATAGAAGCACGAACATGGCAGATACGACAATGAGAGATTAGGAATTGGAGATTTCTTGAATAGGCCAACGCAACGACTCGTGTTTGAGATGAAAAATCATAAGGCAAAATATAACTCTCCGCAAATCTTGGTTTAATGCGTATTAATGGGAGATCTCCTCGAGCGTTTCACTCATTAATGGCAATGCTGACGGTTCCTGCATGGTGAGGTGTTAGCATGAAAGGTTACTCATTTCATATTAAGAAAGAAGTACGAATTTTGCGGGGACAGGAAAGAGAAGTTAAGGAATGTCTAATTATTGAAAGTAGTTGGGAGGGCTTCAAAATAGGGCTACAACGTACAACTGTTGGAGGTGAGGGTGCGAGGGTCAAATTGTATATCTCAGAACTTTTTGAGTGCAATATGCATAACACTGAAGAGGGTATGATAGGATAGTCCAGAGGGCAATTTGTATATCGTGGAAGTCCGAGTAATATTTGAAGGACATTGAACAATGGAGGTGCAAATGTGAGCCTGCCTATCTCAGAACCTGCAATGGAAAAAGAGACTCAATTATGGAATAGAGAAATGACTAGGTGGATTCATTTTCTCTAATATATTGAAATTTTTAATATATATCCCATTGCATGGCAAGATATTTTTTGCATGTCTCTGGGAAGAAAAGAGAAATAAGAGAAGATAAATTAATTTAAATTCAAGGAGTCGAGATTTAATTAAATTTCACTGTCTTGTCGATGCTTTTTCATTTTAATGGCGGTCTGTATGGTTGTTGCACGATGAAATATTAGCATTAAACCTTGGTCGGTCATAGTAAAAAGCACCTAAGAATTGGAGATTTTGTGAACCCGCCAACCCAAGGAACCGTGAAAGAAATTCCATGAAATGGGAAAGTATGGAAAGCCATCAGACGAGCTTCATAATTAGGGTGACAATGGTTCCCTAGGAGACATGACTTCCTAAGGGTCAAATTGTATGTCTTGGAACTTTAATGAAAAATGTGTACAATAGAAGAGAGGATGATATGGGAGTCCGACGGTCAATTTGTATACGGAAGACCGTTTCGTTCATTAATGAAATGTTTAAGGTTCATTCACAATGAAGTGCTAGCATTAAAGCTTGCCAATTGTATTTTCAAATAGTAGGAAGGTGGTGGAGATAGGGAACAAAAAGCTAATTATCTAAAGTGGTTGGCAACGCTTCGAAATATGGCTACAAGATACAACCATCGAAGGTGAGGGCCTGAGGGTAAAATTGTATCTCTCGGGAGTGTTGACTGCAAAACGTGTAACATGGAAGAGGGCATGATGATGCATTCCTATAGACAAATTGTATATCGTGGAACTCTGGGTACTGTTTGCTAGTCATGGAACGTTGGAAACACAATCCTGAGCATGCTAGTCCGGGAACCCGCAATCGAAAAAGTGTATAAGTATGAAACAGGGAAACAGAAGAGCAGACTCGATGCACAGTAAATGTAGAATCTATGCACAATAAATGTAGAATTTCATGGAGATACAACAAACTTGGGGCTAAGTATTTAATGGAACGACAGATGGTTGGTCTCATGACAGGGCACTCCAAAGGACAAATTGTATATTGCGGAAATTTGGGAAATTTTTACAAGTTGCAAAATATCCCAAACACAATTTTGAGGTCGTCAATCCATGAACCCACAATTGAAAAAGTGTCCAAGAATGGAATAGGGAAACATTGGCTTGGACTTATTTTCGATAATATATTGAAATTTGTAATATCTTTTCCATTACTTCGCAAGATCTTCTTTGCATTTTTCTGGACAAGTTCTGTAGGGATGGTTAGTCCTCGAGACTTCTTCTTATTAATAATGATCCTTACGGTTGTTGCATGATGGAGTTTTAGTATTAAACCTTTGGTGTTTCATATTTGGAAAGAAGTATGAGGATGTCTAGAACGGGAAACAGTGACTAGGAATTGGATCCAAAATAGGGTGACAAGGTCTCCCTAGAAGACGTGAGGCCCTGACGGTCAAATTGTATCACTCAGAACTTTTGAATGCATAATATGTAACAATGAAGAGGGGAAAATGTCATAATCTGGTAGTCAATTTGTATATGGTGAAGGACATCGGTCCAATTGTTTCGTACCAGTGTGTTCAGTTGTCACTAGTAAGAGAATAATTAATGTATATTAGGAAGGGTGGGAAGTTAGTGGGGATGGAAGGTAGCGAAAGATACCTTGAAACATTTGTGAACCATTGTAGAGTGAATCTTACGAGTTCAAGGATTCCACGGTGGAATTTTAGATCATGAAAGTTTTGACTACAAGATGTATATCATGGAAGAAGAAGCAGAAGAGCTCGAAAGCACCAACCTGACAACTGCAGCCATAAAATTGGCTAAGTACTAACAAGTGCTACATGGCAGTGTAGTCCTTGTCAGGTTGGAATGGGAATAAACGCACGTTGAAGTACATGTGGTATCCATGAAGAGGATGACTTTGGCCATTGGATTCAAATATAATAGACCCAACATAGTTTTCTTTGAAATTTATCAAATATTAATAAATTTGCATTTCTCTTATATTTTCCCCACCCCCAGTTCCTGGAAAAAAGGAGGAAACACACACATTAAACATTCAAACATAATAAACACAATTTCCTAACATCCAACATAGGTTTCTTTGAAATTTTTTATATATTTCTGGTATCTGTTAATTTCCTGACATCGAGGACAATTTTCTTTGAAATTTATCAAAAATTAATAATGTTTGTTACATATTTCTAGAATTTGTTCCATATTTCTGGACATTTAAATGTGTTTGTCATATAGAATGGGATTGGGGCTCCCATAGACCATAAAAATAAATAAGTACAATAATTAGGACTGTAGAAAGAAGAAGTGTGCGACGATAGAAAGGAAGACCTAAAAGGAAGAAATTGGAACTTATGAGCCTTTGGTTAGAGATTTCTATTTAAAGAGGTAGAATAAACGGATTGATAAAGAAAACAAGATGACATCAGTATAGAATTACTATGAAGCCAATGTGTTTTTGTTGTTGTCGTTGACGGTCGCTGGAATCGTGCCAACCGGTTGTTGCCCTTCCTCGATGAGGTTGTCCATTCTCTATTGGAACCATTATTCAATGTAGCTTCTCATGGGGTCGACGTTGATTTCATCCTGTATTTATATGTCGAAAAGATCATTTTCTAATTTCCTTAGATCCATAGAAATACTATGCAGAGGTTGTTCAATTTCTTCATTGTGTGCTGCATAGTCCAATAGCCAGTTCTTGACCTCATCTACATGATATTCAAGGATGCCGTAAAAATTTTCTAAAGACAACCTCTTTAAAATATCAAGTTGTTCATCGAAGGATTCTTTGGTCATTGAAAAGGCTTTGAGGACTAAGTTTGGGTCTTGAAACTCGTAGGTACTTCCAGCTAAGTCTATTTGGGTCAGGTTTTTAAATAATTCTTCTTTTTCTGATATGGCTTGTTCACATGATTCGACAATGAGTTCCAGGTTCTAAACTTTCTTTTGCCAACATGCTTTTAATTTTTTGATCTACTTTGGGGAGGGGATAGCCTCTTGTCTTCATTTCAGATCCGAGCTGTTGATGGCATGGATGCAAAAAGGGGTCAGCATGTGTTCATATAAACGTTGATCATTTTTTAAATTAATCTGCAAATTTTCGTGCAAATCATTTCCCCTCTTTCGAAAGGAAGATATATTTTGTGATTTTTCCCAGGCTTCAGTAACTAGATGCATTATTTTCTTGATGTTATTATCTACAATGAATATACACGATGCAAGGAGGCTAGAGGATACTTTTAACTTGGCTGCAGGGGTAGTAGGAATAGTTTTTTCTAAAGGACTGGGAAAATCTCGGGTAGCAATGAAACCTCCTCAAATTCCTTGACACGGTCTTTCAGTCTGGCATTCTCCACTTCAATTCCTCCAATAGAATCATCAAGAGAATCACTGGTTATGCGATGAAATAGTGAGATTTGGGACAGCCGCATTTTCCTAAAGTTAATATTTGTATGAGATTTTCCTTTCTTATTTGTTACGTCTCTCTTTTAAATGACCATATTTTTAGATTGGCTGTCAAAAAAAATGCTCTGGAATACGAAGGATTCATCTTCATAAAAAATGTCATCTTATCTATTTCCATTGCAGAACAAGCTTTGTGCATGTGCTCAGTTTCAATTTCAAGTTGCATCTGTTCACTTTCAATTTAGGGTTCGTCCTCCTTCCCTACAATGTTTTTTCTCTTCTTCGTCAAGGGAAATTTGTGAGAAATATCATTTTTTGTGCAAGGAGGGCTCTTATCTCCTCCTCCATTTGAAGATTTATGGGTTTCTTTCTTACTGGGGTGGGTCTTTGAAGAAATTCTACATGATGTCATGCTCTTGGGAGTGTTGGCGGGGGACTGGAAACTCTTCTCACCAGATACTTTTCCCTATTGTCTGTACAATTTAGTTAGTCTTTGCAAAGTCTCTACGTCATAATCGCCAAAAGCAGGAGTGTTGTCATCACTGTCTTTGTCTTCAGTCAGGAGTCTATGGATAAAGAGATACTAAATCCAACTGCTAGTAAATGTTCTCAAAAAATCCCATTAGGGTCAAACCCTTTTAGCCTTTCATCATATGTTAGGTTCAAGTTCTTGTAATGGCCTGGGAATTTGTCAATCTTGTTGAGGTTTCTACACAGGAAGTCCCCGACTTTCCAGGGAAGACGAATGAACTTTTTTTTTTCTTGTCATGGAAAAAATGAAACCAGTGGTTGTGTTGCCTTGTTATTTCTATAACAAACATCTTTTTTGTGATGAGGCATGGAAAGAAAGAAATATTTTCCTTGGAGCCAAAGACCATTAGTACACTGTGATTTTCCTTTTTTTCAAGTGTCCCCTTCATGTTCAAAAACTTGGTTTTCTGGCCAGACATCTGGGGAGCATCCTTCCCTAACAATAAATGTTAGAAAAATGAGACAAAGTCATTCAAAACTTGATAAAAACAATGGGGGGCATTGTCCTTCCATAGGGCCTGGTACCAGAATGTTACTGGGTTGAATTCACAGCTTATTTTCTTGGAAAGAGAAATTTTTGGAAACGGACAACAATGTACACTATTGCGAAAATCTAGTATGAAATATAAAATTTATTTGATTCTTTGAATCGTGATAGTCGGGAATAGATTTCAATGTAAATTAGCTTCCCCCAATCGAAAATGAATTGTTCCTTGACTCTGAATTCCAAAATATAAATAACTATACGGGAAATGCTTGTCATGGATTCATGTCTCGTTATTCTTGTAAACAACCAAGCAATTTCTCGAAATGGATTTCTAAAGGAACTCACCTGAAACTTTGTGATATCTTTAGAAACTATTGTCGGGTCTTTGAGGAACTCGGCTAAGATGTTTAACCTATTATGATGTTTTCTAGGAACTACTTGCAGTCTTGTACTCTGAAGGTCAATGTTGGCTTCAACAATTTTAACATCTTGGGGAAGACCTGAGGTGACAAAGGAACCGGAGAATGGTCACACAGTGGAATAATTCTTTGTCTTGAAATATATTTTTCGGTGCACCATGAGACCACCTCCTTACAGTCAAAAACCTTAGGGGTACAGCCTGCACAAGTGATTCCATAGGTACAAATCACTTCAATATGGGAGGAATGGGATGAATAATAAGAGTATGCCCTAGACCACTAGAAGTTCTAGTCCTGACATCCGAAGATATTCATTGTATCTCCAAAAAATTGTTTTTGACCTGCTGCCATAAGTTTACAAGAACATTTGTTTTCTCCAGATGATGATTGAAATGAAGAGTTGGAAGGGATAATATAACGTTGTGCAAATATTGGTCCAATGCATGTGAATTGGATATATCCTCGATACTTTCGCTCATTAATGACAATTTCGACGGTTGTTGCATGATGCATTAGTAATATTAATGACCAGTAATTGCACACATAGAAGTGTGAACATGGAAGATACGACAATGAGATATTAAGCATTGGAGATTTCTTGAACAGGCCAATGCGATGACCCGTGTTTGAGATGAAAAATCGGAACGAAAAATATAACTCTCCACATATATTGGTTTAATGTGTATTAATGGAAGATCTCCTTGAGAATTTCACTCATTAATGACAATGTTGATGGTTCATGCATGGTGAGGTGTTAGCATTAAAGGTTACTCATTTCATATTAAGAAATAAGTACGAAGTTCGCGGGGACGGGAAAGAGAAGTTAAGGATTGTCTAATTATTGAAAGCGGTCGAGAGGGGTTCAATATAGGGTTACAAGGTACAACTGTTGGAGGTGACGATGCGAGGGTCAAATTGTATATCTTAGAACTTTTTGAGTGCAATATTCATAACACTAAAGAGGGTATGATAGGATAGTCCAGAGGGAAATTTGTATATCATGGAAGTCCAGGTAATGTTTGCAGGATAGAGAACAATGGAGGTGCAAATGTGAGCACGCCTATCTCATAACCCAAAATGGAAAAAGAAGCTCAATTATGGAATAGAGAAATGACTAGGTGGATTCATTTTCTCTAATATATTGAAATTTGTAATATATATCCCATTACATGGAAAGATATTTTTTGCATGTCTCTCAGCAGAAAAGAGAAAATAAGAGAAGATGAATTAATTTAAATTTGAGGAGTCGATATTTAATTAAATTTTACTATCTCGTCGATGATTTTTCTTTTTAATGGCGGTCTGTATGGTTGTTGCACGATGAAATATTAGCATTAAACCTTGGTCGGTCATAGTAAACAACGCCTAAGAATTGGAGATTTTGTGAACCCACCAACCCTAGGAACCACAAAAGAAATTCCATGAAATGGGAAGTATGGGAAGTCATTGGATGGGCTTCATAATTAGGGTGACAATGGTTCCCCAGGATACGTGACTTCCCGAGGGTCAAATTGTATGTCTTGGAACTTGAATGAAAAATGTGTACCACAGAAGAGAGGATAATATGGGAGTCTGGTGGTCAATTTGTATACGGAAGACCCTTTCATTCATTAATGACATGTTTAAGGTTCATGCACAATGAAGTGCTAGCATTAAAGCTTTTCAATTACATTTCCAAAGAGAAGTAGTAAGGTGGCGGGGACAGGGAACAACAAGTAAGGAATGGCTAATTATCAAAAGTGGTTGGTGATGCTTCGAAATAGGGCTACAAGATACAACCATTGGAGGTGAGGGCCTGAGGGTAAAATTGTATCTCTCAGGAGTGTTGACCGCAAAACGTGTAACATGGAAGAGGGAATGATGATGCATTCATGCGGACAAACTGTATATCGCAGAACTCTGGGTATTGTTTGCTAGTCATGGAATGTTGGAAACACAATCCTGAGCCCACCAGTCCGGAAACCCGCAATCAAAAAAGTGTCTAAGTATGAAATAGGGAAACAGAAGGGTAGAATCAATGCACAATAAATGTACAATTTCATGGATATATAGCGAACTTGGGGCTAAGTATTGAATGGAATGAAAGATGGTTGGTCTCATGACGAGGCATTCCAAAGGACAAATTTTATATCGTGAAACTTCGGGCACTTTTTACAAGTTGCAGAATATTCCAAACACAATTTTGAGGTAATCAATCCACAAACCCTCAATTGAAAAAGTGTCCAAGAAATGAATAGGGAAATGTTGGCTCAGACTTATTTTCGCTAATATATTGAAATTTGTAATAGCTTTTCCATTACCTGGCAAGATCTTCTTTGCATTTTTCTGGACAAGTTCTATAGGAATGGTTAGTCCTCGAGACTTCTGCTTATTAATGATGATCCTTATGGTTGTTTCATGATGGATTTTTAGTATTAAACCTTTGATGTTGCATATTTGGAAAGAAGTACGAGGATGTCCAGAATGGGAAACAATGACTAGGAATTGGATCCAAAATAGGGTGACAAGGTCTCCCTAGAAGATGTGAGGCCCTGACAGTCAAATTGTATCACTCAAAGATTTTGAATGCATAATATGTAACAAGTAAGAGGGTATGATGTCAAAATCCAGTAGTCATTTTGTATATGGTGGAGGACATTGGTCCAATTGTTTCGTACCAGTGTGTTCATTTGTCACTAGTAAGAACATAATTAATGTATATTAGGAAGGATGGGAAGTTAGTGGGGATGGAAGGTAGTGAAAGATACTTTGAAACATTTTTGAACCATGGTAGAGTGAAGCTTGCGATTTTGAGGAGTCCACGATGGAATTTTAGATTACGAAAGTTTTCACTGCAAGATGTATATCATGGAAGAAGAAGAAGAAGAGTTCGAAAGCGCCAACCCGACAAATGCGGCCATAAAATTGGCTAAGGAAGGAAAGGAACAACGGTCGATCGGATTCGTCATGTGAGGATATAGATGGATATGAAGATATGTTAGCCCACCAACGCTGTAACCCACGATCATAGAAAGGAGACTAAGTATATAACTAGAAAGCGATAATACATGGGAAGAAGAAAATGGAAAAAGGGATAAGGAGTTTGCTGTGGAATTGTAGATCATGAAATTTTTGAGTGAAATATGTATATAACGGAAGAAGAAGCAACAAAGTTCGCAGTAGCCAACCCAAAAACCGTGGGCATAAAATTTGCTAAGTATGAAAATGAACATCAGTCGTTCGGATTCGTCATGTGAGGATATAGATGGAGACGGAGATATGTCAGCCCACCAATGCTGGAACCCACGATCATAGAAAGGAGACTAAGTATATAATTATAAAGTGATAATACATGGGAAGAAGAAAAGGGAAAAAGGGCTAAGCATCTCACAGAAGAACATCTACTGCTCATTTATTAATGCCAATGTTTTCGAACCCCTGGTGAGTTCTCACTAGTAAAAGAATAAATTGGAGATCACTGAAGTTCTTTGGGTGCAAGATGTATATGATGGAACATGGGACATAAGTGTTGCATACCGCAAACCTAAGACTCGATGGTCAGATAATTGGATAAGTATTGAAAGGGATCGCTGTCGGTTGAGCTCATGGTGTGAAGATATAGATAAAGAGTTGCCAATTTGCGAATCAAGGGGGTCGTGATCATATAGATGCGACTAAATATAGAACCACAAAGGGATAATAGAGGGGGAGAAAAGATAAAAAGTTATAAGAGAAAGTGTTTATATTTATTCCATTAGTATTCATATTAATATATATTAATAGATTATTTCTGGTCCAAATGTAAATCATCTTCCAATTTGCAGTATCTTGTTTGATTCGCAAATTTCGTTGAAATCCATAAGCAATAGAAAGGAAAAAAATTGTGGACGACGATGCTCCTAACAAGGCATTCCTGTGGAAAAATTGTATATTGCGGAACTATGGGAACTTTTTGCAACTCGCAAAAGATTCGAAACACAATTTTGAGGCCATCAATCCGGGAACCCGCATTCAAAAAAGTGTCCAAGTATGGAACAGGGAAACATTGGCCTAGACTTGTTTTCTCTAATATATTGAAATTTGTAATAGATTTTCCATTACCTAGAAAGATATTATTTGCATGTTTCTGGACAAGTTTTGTAGGCATGGTTAGTCCTCGAGACTTTCTCTTATTAATGATGATATTTACGGTTGTTGCATGATGGGGTTTTAGTATTAAACCATTTGTGTTGCATCTTTGGAAATAATTACGAGGATGGGTGGAAAAAGAAACAGTGACTAGGAGTTGGAGATTTCGTGAACCCTTCAACGCAAGGATCCAAAATAGGGTGACAAGGTCTCCCAAGAAGACGTGAGGCACCGACGGTAAAATTCTATAGCTCTAAACATTTGAATGCATAATGTGTAACACGGAAGAGGGGACAATGTCAAAGTCTGGTAGTCAATTTGTATGTGGCAAAGGTCCGGATGCCAATTCTTTCGTACCAGTGTGTTCAGTTCTCACTAGTAAGAGCATAATTAATGTATATTAGGAAGGACGTGAAGTTAGTGGGGATGGAAGGAAGCAACAAATACTTTGAGACATTTGTGAACCCTCATAGAGTGAATCTTGTGAGTTTGAGGAGCCCTCGATGGAATTGTAGATCACGAAATTTTTGAGTGCAAGATGTATATCACGGAACAATAAGTGGCCAAGTTCGTAAGCACTAACCCGACAATCACGACCATAAAATTGGATAAGTATGGAGAGGAACAACAATCAGTTGGATGCACCATGTGAGGATATAGATGGAGATAAAGATATCTCATCCCGCAAACCCAAGAACCCACAATCATATAAAGGAAACTAAGTATATAACGAGAAATTGATAATGGACGGGAAGAAGAAAAGGGGAAAAGGGCTAAGTATCTCACAGTAAAAAATCTATTTTTCCTTTATTAATGCCAATCTTTTCGAACCCCTCGTGAGTTATCACTAGTAAAATCATAAATTGCAGATCACATAAGTTCTTTGGCTGCAAGATGTATATGACGGAATGGGGGACATAAGTGTTGGATACCACAAACCCAGGACCTGGTGGCTAGATAATTGGCTAATTATTGGCTAAGAGGATTTGTTTATATTTATTCCAATAGTATTCATATTAATATATATTAATAGATTATTTCTTGTTCAAATGTAAATCATCTTCCAATTTGCAAGATGTTGTTTGGTTCGCAAATTTCGTTTAAATCATGAAATTTTTGAGTGAAAGATGTATATAACGGAACAAGAAGTAACAGAGTTCGAAAGTGCCAACCCGTCAATTGCAGCCATAAAATTGGCTAGGTATGGAAAGGAATAGTGGTCAGTTGGATTCATAATGTGGGGATATAGATGGAGATGAAGATATGTGATCCCGCCAACCCTGAAACCCACAATCATAGAAAGGAGAATAAGTATATAACTAGAAAGAGATAATAGAAGGGAATAAGAAAAGGGGAAAAGGGATAAGTATCTCACAGAATAAAATCTATTGCTCCTTTATTAATGCCAATATTTTTGAACCCCTGGTGAGTTCTCACTAGTAAAAGCATAAATTGTAGATCATGAAAGTTCTTTGGCTACAAGATGTATATGAAGGAACATGGGATGTAGGTGTTGGATACCGCAAACCCAAGACCTGGTGGCCAGATAATTGGATAAGTTTTGCCCAAGAGAACATTTTTATATTTATTCCAATAATATTCATATTACTATATATTAATAGATTATTTCTGGTTCAAATGTAAATCATCTTCCAATTCGCAGGATGTTGGTCGGTTCGCAAATTTCGTTGAAAACAATAAGAAATTGAAAGAAAAAAAAATAATATATATATATATATATATATATATATATATATGATGCAATTTGTTTTGTATATGCACAGATATTATCAAATAGAAGAAGTTGCAATATATCAAAGATATTGAATAGGAGCATGACATCAACGCTTGAGTTGCCTTGTTGTAATAGTCATTAATTCATTCTATTTACGAGACCCGGAGAATGAAAGAAGATGGGTCCTCCAATTTCGTTATTTAAGTATAGGGAGGGTGCCACATAAGTATGGCCTATTACAAATTTTTCTTCCATGTAAAATATAAGGAACGCACAGAGTATCCTTTATTTAAATCGAAGTACTGCGCAACAGAGAGAAAATCTTGTCGTCCATGTTTAACGACACACATGGGTTACAAAATATTTTATACTCAAATAGTATGGGTTACAAAATACAACTGAGATTATTTTCCACAATGATTGCGATTTGGCCTACCGCCGACCAAAAAAAAAATGTACAATAATGAGGCTTGTGGACAGTCTTTTTGACGATCAAATGCTTTATTCATAAAAAAAAATGATTTGAATATCAATTTTGGGTCTTGGACTTCATTGGTGTTTCCAACTAGATCTATACCATATTTTTGAAAAGGATGTCTCTTCTAGATATGGTCTACCTGCATTGGCTAGTTATTCAACATTCTATTCTTTTTTAAGTGTTAATTTCCCTCTGTCGTCAAAAACTTGGGGTTTAAGGTGACTTCCTTGTAATGTTCCTGGCCATTGACATCCAAGAGAAATTAGAAATGTGATTCAGGTCCAATTCAAAGTCAAGGGAGTCATTTTATGTGACATCAACTTTGGGGGAAACAAATCCTGTGAGGAAACAAAAGCTGAGACCAAAAAAAAAAATCAAGTATGTTGTGATTGTTATTCTCCCTGTATTCGATCATCTGTTTGGTTGAAAAGCCTACCTAAAGATTTTTATGTTGAACTTCTTTGTTTTGTCATGGTAAATTGGAAGGGATGTCCAAGCCAACTGCAAAATGTTCCTCTGTTGAAGTACATAACTTCTTCCAGCAGCACAGGTCTGGCAAGTGTATCAAATGTTGCAGATCACATTAGAATATATATTTTTTTGTAGGGGTGGAAGACATGGAAGCCAAGAAAAAGGTCTAAAATGTTTGGAAGTGACACCAAATATTACTCCATGCCCGAATACACTCAGAAGGAAATTATAAAATTGGATACCAATGAATGTGATAAATTGTATGCGTGTTTGACTCAACATTCTAAAATTACAGAACGGTTTATGCCAAAGCTGTAACAGAATTGACAGACAACCAATTTCTATGTCAAATAGTGTTGAGCGAACTATGGATGTAGTAAGAGACTCGACATACAATCAACTTTCGATCACTACTAATACTAATGTCAAGTGTAAGAAGTCGTGATCCTAGGTTCCAGGTAGTTTCACCTTCAGACATCCACATAGGTGATGACCCCAGGCTCCAAATAGCTTTGGCTTCGTACATTGACATTGACGGTGGCATTGGGAATAGTGCTACTGACTACAGTGCGACAATATGGTGAACAAGAAGGGTTTTCAATGTCAAAGAACTTAAACTACAGGATTGTCAGACCTACAAAGAACATCGACTTTAGTGTTTCTTTCTCATGAAATCTACAATGTTGATTTGAGTCCATAAATATTTGGATGTTGGGTGTCCTGTGTGATAATGACCTTGACATTAGGTACATGTCAGACATCTATTATCTGACATTGCAATGTTAATGCAATTTCCATAGTGGAGGACGACTCAATTGCATTGGCACAAACAATATTAATTTTGTGATTAATTAACATCCTTGTAGGATGTGAATCCCAAACAATGCCTAAAACCTTTTGAACAACCGTTTGTTCAAAAAATACATTGTTCTATATTTTAAAAAATAAGAAATTGTATGGTTTGAACAATTTTTTTTTTCAAATATTGCATCAATTGTAACAGAAGAAATGCATTTTCCTTTTCCAAAGCAAGGGAAACAACAAGAATATTGACATTAGGTGGAAACAGATATGGAAACACACCACTACATTAAGGTCTCTTCTAAAGAATGAAATAAAATAATTACATGAAGGTGGTAGTAAAAGGTGATTTTTAGAAACCAAATTATTACCTGAACATGTGAAACTTCTTGCAGAAGGTGGTAGTATAAAGTAATCCTTAGAAAGTATTGCAAAGTCCATAATCCAGAATTCCTTCCCATTAACTTTTTCTAGTTACATGTCGATGCAGGGATTATAAATTTTTGAGAGTGTTGTTCCCTATTTATATACCCACCTTCAAGCAGGAGGGGAATATTTGTGTAAATAGGGGCAAGCCCATCAACCCAGATGAAATCATATGCGTAGGAGTAGTAAAATAAAAAATGTGCAGTAGCGATAGAAAATTGATTGTATGTGGAGTCTGTAACTACATCCATAGGACAATGAATAAACTTTGACAAAGAATATGGCTTTCTGTCAAGTCTGTTAGCACACCCAAAAGTAGATCAACAAACTTTGAAATATAAACCTCTGTAATTTTAGTATGTCGTTTTAACCACCCATACAGTTTCTCTTACTCATGACGATCCAAATCTATAATTTCCTTCTGAGTACATTCACGAATGGAGTAATATTTTGCGTCATTTATGAATATTACAGACCATTTTGCAAGCCACGGTAAGTGAGACTCCTCTGATGGAAGAAAAATTCTTGTGTGCTTTGTAGAATTTGATACACTTGCCAAATATGTGTTGTTGGAAGAAACTATATACTTCAACGAAGAAGCATTTTGCAGGTGACCTGAAAATCCCTTCCAACTCCCAGCAAGAGAACAAAGAAGATCAACAAACAAATCTCCATGAAGGCCTTTGAACCAACCAAAGAATCGAATACAAGGAGAACACCAATCAAAAGATACTTGTTTTTTTTTTCCTATTTGATTTTATGTTGGCTAACTGAGCGTTTTTTTGGCTCAAAGACCATGTCACATAAAACTATTCTCTCATATTTCAATTGGGCCTCAATGGCATCTCCAAGTTGTCTTACATGTCCATGAATAGGAAGATTAGAACGAAGGCACCCTAAAGCCCAACTCTTTGATGATAGAGAGAAATGGGAATACGTATTTAAAATCAACGTTGGAGGATGACATTATAATCATTCGTAGATTTCGGTTTAATTCTTCTTAATGGCATATGCCCTCGATATTTTCTCTTATTAATGCCAATATTTTTGAATATGATCGTTGAATAGTGACTAATATCACATAATAGCATTCCCATATCTGAGCAGATTATCAGATATGACAACTTGTAACATATGCACAGTATTAAAGAGGGACATGATGTCAAGAAATTTGTGGATGACATGTTCATTGATGGAAGCATGGTAGTACAATATTGCACTGTTACTATGATGATGCCTTTAAAAAAAAAAAAAAAAACAATATTTTTTTTGCAAATTCAAAATGCAAGCAAAAAGCATTATCAGATCCCATAATATTCGCCTGTTTATGCATTTTAATGGGAGATGTGCTCGAGCTTTCCACTTATTAAGGCCAGTATTTTCGAACCTGTCTGGTCGGTTATCACTTTTAAAATCATAATTAATGTGCATTGGGAAGGGAGGAAGGTGGAGGGGATAGAGGGGAGTGACAAAATTCTTTTAAACTTTTCTGAACCTAGGAACACGTGAATCTGTGAAACTTTGAAGAATCGACTAAGTATGGAAACGCAGGTTGGATAAATAGATTCATCGTAGGTAGAGGAAGGGTTGCGAGTTCAAGGAGTCTGGGTTTGAATTGTAGAGCACGAAATTTCTGGTTGCAAGATGTATACCCCGAACATGAGTTACCATAGTTCGATAGCACCTATCCGCAAACCCGCACTCATAAATATGGCTAAGTATGAAAATAAAAGGAGGTCAGACTCATGATGTGAATATATAGATGGAGACGATGATTTTTCAGTTCTCGACACTAGGAACCCATGAGCACAGAAACGTGGCAAAGTATAGAAACATAAACACATAATAGAAGGTAAGAACAAAAGGAAAAAATGATCAAGTTTAGAAGAAATTGGATAAATATGAAAACAAACGAAGGCCATCCAGACTTGTGATGTGAATATATAGATGGAGATGATGATTTGTTAATTGTCCACCTCGGGAACCTCTGACTATAAAAACATGGAAAATTATAGAACCAGAAACGCATAATAGAGCAGAAGAACAAAAGGAAAAAACAGGAAAGTTTACAAGAGGAAAAAGAAAGGGAGGGAATAACTTTATCGTTCTGACAACAACACTTACTCTCATAAATATGAATCCATAGGAAGACATTAACCATGGGAAAGACATCATCAGCTATAAAATATAGTTGGAGCCCGACAAACTTCGGTTGAAGCCGTAAGAGATGCAATTTACATCGACTACAAAATTTGTCATATTATTTTATCTTAATAGTATTTTCTGGGGAGCCAACTAGAAAACAATGTAACAACAGATCTAACTACAGATCCAACACCCCAACATCACAAAGCTTAAGAAAACAAGAGCAAGCAACAAATAACAACCCAGTTAAGAAGCACCAAAATGCCCAACTGTAGCCGCAGAACCTGAACCCTGGAACGTTGAATCAAACAACAATAAGTAGCATCCAACGAACAAATAAGTAAGCACCAACCAGTCGACCATGAATGTTGATGAAGAACAATATTGGCCAAATTCATTGCACACAATATTATATCAAAAAATTCGGAGGAAAATGTATTGCAACACATTTGTTAACCAAATATTTCAGGCTGTGAGACCTGTCAAGTAAAATTAAAAGCTGGCACGACTATCCAAAGGCCAATGTTTGACACATAACCTGCCTCCATCACAGAAACAGTGACGCATCACAAAATGAAATTGTATTTTCTCCTCACATACAAAGATGTTCTGCAAGAGGATTTCGACTCAGGCATCCCCAGTAGTCAAATTTCCCACCTACAAACTGAAAATATCAAGAGAAAATAAACACAACACCTAAACCCACCCGTCAATGGGCAACGCTAGAAGGGAAGTTCCAATCGCGGTTGCAGAACCCCAAGCATGCAAACTACAAAAATACCAAAAGGAAAACAAGAACAACAACAACATGCAAATAAGAAATCAGTGAACATGTAAGAAGAAAGCATGAACCAATGAACCAACAATGTCATTGAAGAACAATATTGCCCACATTGACTGCAGAGAACATTGCATATAAAAAAAATGGAAGAAAATGTATTGTAACGGGCCTTATAAGTAAACATTTAAGGTTGTGAAGCCTGTTAGGTAAACATTTAAGTCTTTCAGAACTGTTCTGTAAACATTTAAGAAAGAATGCAGTGTGGCAGGTCTCTTATGTACCAAAAAAACATTTATTATATTATGTTATAACAATAATAAAAAAAAATAGTAAAAATAGTTCGAACAGTGGAGCCTATGTAAGTAGAAAAAAATCATTCAAAGGACGAACTAATATGAAGTCAACTTATAAAAAACTGACTATCTATCTTCAAAACTTTCGATATCCAAACATTTCAAGAAAAAAACAGGGACTAATAACAACTCAGAAAGAATGTATATGATCAAAAAAACTTTGGATATGATAGGTTATCAAACATTGGGAATAGAGAAGATGGAAGTAATACCTCCAATCTGTTATCCAATCAGATCATGATAGATATGGTATTTTTTATCATGTAGAAATCAATTTTTTTAGTTCCCTAGCTCCAACAATAGATATTATGCAAATATTTTTAGTCAAAGGACAAACTAATATGAATTCAATGAATTATCGATCGCTATAGTCCCTCTATGCCTTCGGCAGGGACTAATAAGATAGGTAAAAGTATATTCATTATAATATTAAAAACAATATTAAAAAATCCTATGTTGTGGAGGTATTTCTTTCTTCTAACAAGAGATCCTATAAAAAGTGATGAAGCGCAGGTTGATGTATGGAGGGTCTTCATAAAATTCCATATGTCAGTTGAGCCAATGCTTCACACTCCTCTACTTCATGTATCTTAAAGAGCTCAACTTTTCGAACATCACCGTGACCACAAGCTTATCTACTTTGCTAACTATATCAACATATTCTTAAACAACAGTTTCTAAATGATGAAATGCATAACCACAAAAAGAGACATATTAGCTTCTATACAAGATACTTAAAATATTTTAAAGCATAAGACTAGTTACTACTATTCATACTTACTATTCTTCCTATAGTTCCTATAGTTTAAGCTTATATAGTTTTTCTATTCAATACATAAACATAAACAAAATATGATAGGAAAAAGTTTTATTTACTCTAACATAAATTAATCTTAGAATATATGATAAACAAAAACTAAAAAAAAAGGTAAAAGTATCTTCACTTTAAAAACTTTATTATTCTTATCGTATTATTTAGGGAGTGGAAATTGAAAAACATCCTAATAATTTTAATATTTTTTAATGGCTTGTTGACTTTTCCTCTCATTTCACAACATTCCTTCTCACATATTTATCCCAACACTCTTTTCTATTATTTCATCTTTATTTTCTTTTGATGATCGGTGGAGAGTCTACTCGCAATGTTAGGTGTTTCTAGATCTTTTATATAGTTTGTCTAAAGAAAATTCAAACACATTATGATTAAATGTGATGTTAAAAATTGTAATAAATAAAAGTAATATATTATATATTATATAGAAATCACTATATATATTTAAAATATTAAAAACATATAAAGGTTAAGATAAGGAAGAAAAAGGTTGGAAGTTTAGAAATTGGTATGAAGAACAAAGAAGAAAAAAAGTAATTTATAATGTTTTTTCTATATAAAAATTCTTAAAAAAATGTTAAAATAAAAATTCATAAAAAAAAGTGAAAAAAGGACACAAAATATGTGTTAAAAATATTAGGGGTTTTCAATTGAAAAGGTATATTTTGAAAGAAATTTTTTAATATCTAATGAATAGAGGTATTTATTAACATCTCATGAATTCATGCTATACCGTAAGTTCTATGAGTGCATACCATATTTAATTAGAATAGATAAAAATATTTTCACTATATTTTAATTTATTGTGGTGTATTGTGTACATGTCTGGTTGCTCATTGTTTACTCTTTATGTATACTTCTCATGATGTTTCAAATGCTATCTATATAATCAATCGAACATTCTATTGAATTGGTTCTAGGAAACCATCTTCCCAATTCTTCCACTTACAATTGAGCCTGCTAAAGTGCATGGACAATTAATATCCCTCCATGAATCTAGCCTAGTACTTCTCCATATGGATCTCTTTCCTTTAGTGTTATCAAGAAAGAGTACACATGAATGGAATTTGTCCAAAGATTATACAAACCTATATAAAATCAATGTCAAAAACCATTATCCTCTACCCCAAATTGATGATCTCCTAGATCACATCCAACGCACCAACTATTTCAATAAGATGGAACTGACAATGGGTTATCACCATGTGCACATGACTGCTAGTGACACATGGAAGTCAACATTCAAAACTAGATTTGGAATGTATGAATGTCTATTGATACCTTTCAAACTCACCAATGCACCTACTACCTTCATGCGGTTTATTCATGATACCTTTCATCCATACTTGGGTTTCTTCATCAATATCTACTTCGATGATATTTTTATTTTTAGCAGGAGATAGGTAGGTCACCTCCATCACATTCATATAGAATTTGAACTACTGTGGATTCATCAACCATAGGTCAAGTGTAAGAAATCCATATTTGAAATCAGAGCCATCCAATATTTATGGTTTTCTATCACTCATGGAGGCTTCTGTCTAAATCTTATCAAAAATTCCAATGACCAACACCAGTTACAATAAAATCACTATAGAACTTCCTTGGTGGTAGTGATTTAATCCACACTTACCTTATATTGTTAATCATTTACATCAACCCTCCCATCCTATGACATTCCCATGGTCGAAGACAACTTATGAGATTTAAAAAAAAAAAAAAAAAATGTTATGCTTAGATCTAGAGCTTCACCTAATAGATCTCCAACAACCTTTTGATATTGAGTTGGACACTTCACATTACTATAGATTCACAATACTTAGATAGGAAGGTCACCCTGAGGCCAATCATTTAGAAACATTGCTTGATGCAAAGATAAACTACAACATCTACGAAAAATATTTTTATGCACTTGTCCAAGATTTTGAAGCAATGACACCATTACATTTTGGGTAAGGAAACAAGTTTGCACATTAACCATCGTCAATAAGTATTTTTTAGTCTAAGATATAGGAGTATTAATAAATCTATTGGGCGTCCTATGTATATTAGTTTCTCTTGGTCATAAAATACAAGAAGGTTCCTCCAATCAAATGGAACACATGTTCATGCACCCCGCAACTCAGGTTTTAAACGTTTTAAATATCATGAGACCAATTTCGAAAGCCATACACCATCACAATGGGATTTGTTTAATAAAGTAAGAAAAATAATATGAAAATTTTCACTTAATTTCATGGTTATCCTAAATATTCTCTTAGCATGCATGGTTATCCTAAATATTCTCTTTAGGAGTATCATATTTACAATAAACATTATTATGAGAAGTTCAAATTTGCTTCTTAAAATTCTAAAAAATTAAAACTATAAATATATTTTTAATATTATCTTAAATTTTGTAAATAATTTTTTTTTAACGTATTTCTATTAACAAAATTGTATGTTTTCATATCAATATTATTAATTAAACATTTTCAATTATAAATGTAATGTCCCCACTTTGGGACATCATCACAGTGCAGAGATTTATGATGACCAGAGTAGCCAGATGGATGTTATAGCGAGTACAAGGGTATTTGGGAGGCATTGTGGGGTCCATATTGCATTGATGATCATATTCCATCATTATGAGCCATTCCACATAGGTTGGCTTTGGTTTCATTGCATTCCAACGATTTCCATGATTTTGACTATTTTGAGCTATAAGTCAATGGAATTCACTGAAGAGGTCATTTTGGGCACATTACTTGGAGGAACCTCTCAGTGTAATAGCTCATTAGAATCAGGAGGAGAAACACTACAGGATGGGATGGCCAGAAGTGACTTTCAGTGGCCAGGGAAGCCACAAGGAGAGATAAGGAGTTTTTCAAAGGTAAAAAGGTTAATTAATTAATTAAAGTGATTTAATTAATTAATTAAATATTAATAAAATGAAAGTCACTTTGGAGGGACAAGGTG
>ML786159.1:234456-255877 GCA_009831015.1 Picea engelmannii | reverse complement strand
GGGAGGGCCTTTGAGGATTATATCACTTGGGTTTTCATTGCAAGGCCTCGGACATCAGATCTAGGCCTTTCTGAGACAGTTTTATGGCTCAGATTATTTCTTGAGCAGTGGAGCGAATTGAAGAGAAGGAGGGCGTTTTTGAGATCTAGATCTAGTCCGTTTGGAGGGGTTACACTTCAGATCTGACCCTGAGACTTTACCTAGTGACTTGAAGTGTCCTGAACTATATTTATGGAGAGTTTCAGAGCATTTGGAGGCCTCCTTCAACAGGGCTGAATTATCTAGGGTTTCAGTCATCCAGTGGGGCGCATCATTCAGTGGGGGAATTCAGATCTACAGAGATTGAGAGGGATCTTGGAGATTCGATCACCTGGGTTATTCTTACCATCACCCAATCTATCAATTGGCATATTTATTAGGGTGATTGGAAAATTTTGGCAGCAAGGCCGAGTTATTGAGGGTTTCATCCTTCTATTGGAGTGTGGAATTCTTCAGCTCGAGAGTTTGGCATTCAGATCTACTTGTATTGATCTTCATTCCTTATTTAGCCTTTGGAGGCATCTTTTGTATTAGCAGGAGCATTTTGTAGAGGCTCTTATCTATTTTCTATCTTATTGGCCATATGTTAAGCAGTCTAGATTGGCATCTTCATTGTAGCAGGTTTCTCTATTTTATGAATAAAGAAGAATTGAGATGTTTTGGCTTGTCTATATTATTGCATATGGCTGAGGTATGTTCCATGGTTATATATTTCTGTTATTTTCTGCATACACACATATAAACACATCTAAAAGGTAGATCAGAAAAGTGTTTGACGAAATACCTCACTCAGAAAAAGTTTTAAAAAGACACCAAAACAGTGATGATCCTTGCATAATGGCTTGGGATCATTACAGTGGTATTAGAGCTTAAAATCCTGCAAACCTGAGGGGTATTCCATAAGGAGAGATGGATTTGTTTTACCTTTCTAGAGAGAGTATGATCTGTAAAGGGGAATATTACACCCTTGGGGAGGAAACTAGGGCTCAATTGACATTCCAACAGTTTTTATCTATAAAAAAATCCTAGGTGGAGCAAAGAGGAGATTGCATATTGGGTCAACAAAGCAGAGGAAAACAATTCTATGGATATTTTGGACTTTACTAGAGGGATTGTTGATTGTGATGAGGAATATCAAACCCTCAATGAGAATCTCAGAGGCCTAATGACATTCCATTATTTTGTATCCTATAAGAATCCTAGTTGGAGCAAAGATGAGGTTACACATTGGGTCGGCATAGTAGAGGAAAACATAGTGATGTCAGCTAGATGGCTAGAAGAACAGAGAAACCCCATGCCTAGTAGGAACACACAACCTTGCCACTATTGCAAGGGATCATGGGAACTTGGTCATAGGTGTAGGGATCAAAGGCACACTATTGAGGCACACCATGACAATGATGATGAGGTTTGTGAGGATGGAACGATAGATGTGGCTTCAGAGCAGTCGGATGATGACAGTGACTCTTGCACAGAGGCTAGTGATAGTGACTCTACCTCAGAGGATAGTGATGATGGATATTGCACAAAGGCTGGTGATAGTGACTCTACCTCAGAGGATAGTGATGATGACTCTTGCATGAAGGATACTGATGCTTGCACGCTTGAGGAGGATGATGACCCTTGTGTAGTGGATAGGCAGTTGGATGGACAGGACGATAGCACTAGTGTCTCAACAGACATATCACATACCATTGATGACCTTACGCCTCAGCAAAGTGGTGACAATAGTGAGGAGTCACATGTGTTAGCACCTAGAGATGATGAGCTTCCTATGAGAGCCATGACACATCTGTCACCTGTTCAGACACCCATGATAGCCACGTCACATGAGGAGATCAGTGGCATGTCAGGTATGATGGATGAGCCTAGTGTGAGGGATGCACACCATGGATAGGTAGACCCACAGATCCAGGAGGAGGTATAGGACGTACATGCAGTTGACCTCACACATAAAGGTCAGCTCTAGAGGAGATCGAGTCACAACTATTGGAGACTCCATTGGTTGAGCAGATTGCAGAGGCTGAGAGGTGGATGGAGCACTTACTTCCAGGATCAGATTGCATTGATGAGGATGCACTCTTTAGTATTCAGGATGACCATAGCATGTGTCTTGACACAACTATGTGGGATCCAGGCACAGATGATAGTAGCAAGTTGAGTGCACAGGAGGACACAACTACTCATACAGGATACAGTGTGAGTCAAGGGGAGATGGCATCTAGTGATGGGATGCAGTGGCATCTAGGAGTACCCAACAGCACAAGAGATGGTGGATAGTTCATCATGTCATCTTATGCAGAGGGTGTTCTTGGGGATTTTTCAGTTGGCACTAGGAGGACTGACACTAGCAGTGAGGGGTCTGAGATGGAACCTCAGTATGACCATGATCAGGAGTCACACCACTTAGCATCACAGTTTAGAGTTAGTGAGGCTATGATCAGGGCAGCCACTAGACGTATTGATGACATGCATGCAGTGATGGCAGATTACTGTCAGAGAGCATCAGTGGCACAAGGGAACTCAGATGGAGTATTTTCCATGGATGATTTTCACACTCTCTGGGAGAAAGGATCTGTGATGAGGATTGACTACCAGCAGTTGTTGAAAGACAAGGATTATCTACTGAGGGTTAGTGAGATGTATCATGAGGCTCTGAGGGAGTAGGATTTGGATATGGACCGACTCACTTAGGAGTTGGAGAGCACTTGAGGATTCTTGAGAGGCACACAGACAACCCTTCCAGAATTAGAGTCTAGATCAGATGAGCTTCCTGAGGAGATTTGTCAGAGATCCACTTCATTTGTCTCAGTAGACACTCAGATATATCATTCAGTCACATTGCTAGGAGATGTTGATGATCTAGCAGAGGCACACCAGATGATGGATGACGCTTCCATTTGTCTTCCGAGAGCAGTTGGCCTCCATGTAGAGGTTAATCCAGCAGTACACCCAGGATCTATAATGCAGCATGATTCTACGGGAGATGACGTGAGGAGGCTGAAGAATATAGTGATGAGTGCTAGCTCACAGAGACATGTCGAGTTGTATGAGGAGATTCAGAGGGGTATAGTACCTTGCAAGGAGGAGACACACCTAGGGGAGCATGCAGATGTCACTCTTTTGCAACAACACCTAGTTACAAGAGATCACCTTCACCATATCAGTAGTTGCATGGGAGATGATAGTTGGAGGTTGGTTGAGCAGTAGTTGGAGGAGTTACTTCCAATTGTACTGGATGGTTGGGATTCGGTGATGACCACAGGAGATCATCTATTATGGATACCGATGGATGAGCTTCTGTTCGAATCCTTGGGATTGACCAAATCATGTGACACCTTCCAGTCCTACAATCAGCTACAGATATGTATGTTATCCTTCTTCAACACAATTATCATTGAAAACAGCATGAGGAGGATAGAAGATGAGCACAGAGGGCTTATGACAGTGATCAGTCTCACACAAGAGAAGTTAGAGGAGATTGGAAGTGATAAACTTCCAACTTTACCATGGGATCCGGGTGTTCATTTGGCTAGCGGGATGTCTGACTACATGGTGACTCAGGTTACGCCAGAGAGCCACACACTCCACCGAGGGTCGGTTTGGCGTGGGTCTGCAGGGATTTTCCCGATGGAGCGAGGCATCCTTTCACTTTTGGTCATCATGCTCGAACGTGGAGATGTTTGGACATGTACTTCTGATATAGAGGTGTCTTCATTGATACAGTTTCTGGACAATAGGTCCAATGGTCACATGTATTTCAGCTGGAGGGCCCAGGAGAGGAGGATTCAGGATGTATGCAGGGGGCAGACAGTCAGGGTTAGAGTAGTGCAGTGGCAGCATGAGGATCTTCAACAGAGGTTAGCATGGGACCCAGGGATTGCAGGATTGAGAAGGTCACTGATTGACAGGGGCGAGTGGACCTTTGCAGGGGAAAGTTATTCTAACTTTCCATTGAGCTTTAGTGTTGAGAGGAGCGCACCTCTTGCGGGTGTCTCACGGAGGTCTTGCAATACCTCATTCTGGCATCAACATGTGCAGTTGATGGAGGCTGTGTGGATATTGGTAGAGATTTTGAGGATGGACTCATTCTGATATGAGGCCATGTGTTATGTGCAGGAGGTTCACAGGGTTGATATCTTTCAGGACTATGCTTCACAGAGTATTGCAGTTCACTTCCTGATATGGGATCCAGGGGGTGGAGTGTAATATTGTTCATCTTTGGATGGGTTCGGCTATGTATCCCATAGGTGGACATGGGATCCTAGTATTTTATTTGAGATGATTTGGTTATTGCTTGAGGACAAGCAATTTTCTAGCAGGGAGGACTGTAATGTCCCCACTTTGGGACATCATCACAGTGCAGAGATTTATGATGACCAGAGTAGCCAGATGGATGTTATAGTGAGTACAGGGGTATTTGAGAGGCATTGTGGGGTCCATATTGCATTGATGATCATATTCCATCATTATGAGCCATTCCGCACAGGTTGGCTTTGGTTTCGTTGCATTCCGACGATTTCCATGATTTTGACTATTTTGAGCTATAAGTCAATGGAATTCACTGAAGAGGTCATTTTGGGCACATTACATGGAGGAACCTCTCAGTGTAATAGCTCATTGGAATCGGGAGGAGAAACACTACAGGATGGGATGGCTAGAAGTGACTTTCAGTGGCCAGGGAAGCCACAAGGAGAGATAAGGAGCTTTTCAAAGGTAAAAAGGTTAATTAATTAATTAAAGTGATTTAATTAATTAATTAAATATTAATAAAATGAAAGTCACTTTGGAGGGACAAGGTGAGCCAAAAAGTATAAAAGGAAGGCAAGGGCTTCTTCTCATTCATTCATGTATGATCTTATTTTGATTTCTGGCTTCTAGCTAGTGAGCCCAATATTGGGGATTTTGAGGGTTTTGACATAACAAACCCTAGAGGACGATTCAGTGGTCAAAGATTCCACCTATCTTGTCCCAAGATTGGTCTCAGAGATGCAATACTCTCCCACACCATTCTAGTTCCATATCTACTCAGTTGCGGGAGGATTCTACATCAGTTTCATGTGCAGATAGAAAGAGGGTGCACCAGTTGAGCGATTCCAGCAAGAGGGATGCACCATCTTTGGAGAGATATTCGTTGTAGGAGATTGGGAGGGCCGTTGAGGATTCTATCACTTGGGTTTTCATTGCAGGGCCTTGGACATCAGATCTAGTTCTTTTTGAGACAGTTTTATGGCTCAGATTATTTCTTGAGCACTGGGGCGAATTGAAGAGAAGGAGGGCATTTTTGAGATCCAGATCTAGTCCGTTTGGAGGGGTTACACTTCAGATCTAACCCTGATACTTTACCTAGCGACTTGCAGTGTTCCGATCTATATTTTTGGAGAGTTTCAAAGCATTTGGAGGCCTCCTTCAACAAGGCTGAATTATCTAGGGTTTTAGTCATCCACTGGGGCGCACCATTCAGTGGGGGATTTCAGATCTACAGAGATTGAGAGGGATCTTGGAGATTCGATCACCTGGGTTGTTCTTACCATCACCCGATCTATTAGTTGGCATATTTATTAGGGTGATTGGACACTTTTGGTAGCAGGGTCGAGTTATTGAGGGTTTCAGCCTTCTATTGGGGTGTGGAATTCTTCAGCTGGAGAGTTTGGCATTCAGATCTGCTTGTATTGATCTTCATTCCTTATTTAGCCTTTGGAGGCATCTTTTGTATTAGAGGGAGCGTTTTGTAGCGGCTCTTATCTATTGTTTATCTTATTGGCCATTTGTTGAGCATTCTAGATCGGCATCTTCATTGTAGCAGGTTTCTCTATTTTATGAATAAAGAAGAATTGAGATGTTTTGGCTTGTCTATCTTATTGCATATGGCTGAGGTATGTTCCATGGTTATATCTTTCTATTATTTGCTGCATACACACATATAAACACATCTAAAAGGTAGATCAACAAAGTGTTTGACGAAATACCTCACTCAGAAAAAGTTTTAAAAAGACACCAAAACAGTGATGATCCTTGCATAATGGCTTGGGATCATTACAATAAATTATAATAATCTCTTAATTAAACAACATCTTCAATTATAATAATCTCGTATATATTATCTAAATTTTTTAAACTTTATTTTACTTCGTCTTCCCAAGATTGATTTGCAATAGCACGTGTACCTATGTTCCATTAAAATCACTAATCACTAAAAAAAAATGATGTTAACATGGTTGTTTCCAAAAAAAATCACTAATCAAATCATCAAAGATGAATCACTCTGCAACTAGGTTTAGGGTTTAGGGTTTTCAGCCGCATTGCCACAACTGTTGCCCCGCTGGGGCTCATGTCTTTGAAGGAAGGAGGGTTGAACGACGCCTCTTATAGCCAAGCCACTGCGAATGGAAGCTCTGGAGAAGGTTTAAAATGGCCAACCTTTGAGGCCCCACCAGATTTGTGCTCAAAACGTTTGACGAAAGGAACCTTCAAGGATCGGGAGATGGATATTGATCCAGAGAATGCGTCTATACCTGCTATAGCGTCAACTCCATGGATGCCAGGAAAATTCATCCCACAAGCACCACAGGCCCCGAAATACATCATTAGTTCACCACACATAGAATAAAAAAAGAAATATATGAGAGACTACGCCCTAGTAGGAAAATTCCTAGGGCTTTGGCCTTCAAAGCAGGATTTGATCAAATGGATACAATATTGGTGGAAGCCAAAAGGACACTATGAACTACAACTGGGTTCCAAGGGTTTCTTCACAATCATATTGCACAACCTCGAGGACCGAAATCACATTTTTGATGGAGGGCCTTATTTCTATAGCTCAGCAGGACTCTTCTTAAGATTCTGGACCGAGAAGTTCAGCCCTGAAAAGGAAGATTTTGCCCATGCACCAGTATGTATTAGACTGTACTCTCTCCCCCAGGAATTCTGGCTAGAAGAGGTCTTGGCTGGTATAGGTAATACCATCAGAATATATGTTAAGTCTTCATAAGCCACCAAGAAGAGGCGATATACCTCTTATGCGCGCATTTGCGTTTACCCGAACATAGCCAAGCCGCTACCGGGATCCATAATTCTCGTATACCATGACGAGGATTGGAACCAAACCATCGACTACGAACACATTCCATTCAAATGTAGGAAATTCCATGAACACAGTCATATTTTTAGAGAGTGCCCCCTCAATGTTGCTCACAAAGAAGGGAACCCAGAAGGCGGCAAAGACAAGGATGACTTTGTTCAACCAGCAGGAAAAAGAAGACAAGGAGGACGAAAGCATCCAGCCCAAGTAAGTAAGGAACCTTCCACTAGTAATAAATATGCAATACTATAGGATCAACTAGAGAATCCCTCAACCTTCATAAATCCCAATGAACTCCATGCGGATAATCTTCCCCAATGTATGAGCAAAGGGGAAGAAGGACCATCACAGTGGAAGGAATCAGATCACCCCTCCATAGATATTGTTGTGGACCAGCAATATTTTTTGGAGATAGAGGATGGTGACAGTGAAATGGAGCTAGAAGAGCAAGAACTAGCTGGGGTGGATCTAGAGCACCTCGAACACGCCTACATGCATCAAAAACTGTACGCCATACCTAGGGATCAATTACGGAAGGTGCACAAGGTATTTCTTAACTCATCTGTTGGATCCACAGCTCGATCCAGCAAGGGCCTGGGAATACAGGGAAGTCAGTCAAAGAATCATAGAAAAAGTCAGAAAGATGAAAAGAAAAGAGGAGGGAAGTCTACCAACAAGCTTATAAAAGAAATAGGCCACTTCATGGTAAACTTAGGGAAAATCCACCTTATCTCAGACAAATTTCCTCCTCTCCCCACCCCCCCATCATCATGAATATTATCTCCTGGAATATCAAAGGCCTCAATGGACATAGCAAGCAAAAAATGCTACGAGATCTTATCTTTGAGGAAAAACTAGATATATTATTATTACAGGAAACAAAGTTCACAACTGAAGACATTGACAGGCTACTCCCCTACTGTTGGAAGCAAGGGGAAGCAATTTCAATTGTAGCCACAGGTACCGCTGGAGGACTGGCTATCCTCTGGAACACCAACTCATTGCTGATGGAGAATTTTATCACTACCAAGTGGTCCATCACTGTAGATTATAAGCTTATTGGTTCTAACAAGCCTGGACACCTGACCAATGTCTATGTTCCGGCCAACCCAAGGGATAAGCAAGCCTTTCTCAGGAACTTCGAATACCTATCCAATCTAACCAAGCATAACAGATGGATTTTTGGTGGATATTATAATCTCATATGCAGTCTGGAGGAAAAAAAAGGGGGATCAAGACGCCTGGATGAGGATTCCAGAGACTTCAACAGCCTCATATACAATCTCAACCTCATCGACCTGGAATCCATCAATGGAAATTATACCTGGACAAATAGAAGAACTGGATCCCACCAAATCGCCTACAAACTAGATCGATTCCTTATCTCTAACTCCCTTATGCTGGAAGGAACAACTCTGGAAGCTAGCATTCTGAATATCCCTAGCTCGGATCACTAGCCCATTTAGCTATGGTTGGATGTGCCAGCTACTCCAGGGAAAAAACCCTTCAGGTTTGAACAGTTTCGGCTCAACCATCCAGATTTCCAAGAAAATATCCAGGATTGGTGGAGGGAGGCAGAGGTCCCCCGCGGCTCCAAGATGTATAGAGTTTAGCAAAAGCTAAAGAACCTCAAACAGATTCTCAAACTCTAGAATAAGAAAACCTTTGGCAATATCCTTGACTCCCAAAAGCAGTTGTCAGAACAAATGGGTGCGATTCAAAATCAGATACGGATGCAAGGGTTAACGGATGATCTTAAAGCCCAGGAAGCAAAAGTAAATCAACAACTGGAGGCCAAAAAAGGACAAGAAGAGATTTTATGGAAACAGAAATCATGCATCCAATGGCTCAAGGAGGGGGACCGAAACACCAAATTCTTTCACAGAACCGTCATTCACCGACGTCACACTAACATAATTACGCATTTAACCTCCACTAATGGTGAGCCCATTCATTCCCATGAAGACCTGGAGACGACACTGATAGACTATTACAAATATCTCCTCACGGAACCATTCCCGGACAGATCTGAGGCCATAGCTAAGGTCACGCAACATGTTCCCTCCCTTGTCACCCCAGAGAAAAAATCATCTCTTCTCTAGCCTATTACAATTGAGGAGGTGGATCAAGTGCTTCAGGACACCCCCAAATGCAAGGCACCTGGCCCCGATGGCTTCAGCAACGATTTTTTCCACCATTGCTAGCCGTTGATTCTGGTAGAGGTATGGGAAATTATTGAAGACTTCTGATCCACAGGACAAGTCCTTCAAGTGCTCAATGTGACTTTCCTCACACTCATCCCCAAAGAGGGGTAGGCCCACCATCTTAAGCAATTCATACCCATAGCCCTCTGCAACGTCATCTATAAACTTCTAACAAAAGTGATCGCTCAAAGACTCAAGCCCATCCTACCAACAATCATCTCTCCGGAGCAATCGGGCTATGTTGAGGGTAGACAAATCCTGGACAGCGTCATCCTAGCTCATGAAGTGATCCACTCTTTGCAAAAGTCCAGAACGCCAAGTATGCTCCTTAAACTAGACCTTTCTAAATCCTTCGATAAGATAAGTTAGGACTACATGCGGGAAATGCTCCTTACGTTTGGCTTTGATAAGATCTGGGTGACTTGGATTCTGAATCTAACCTCCTCGACTTTTTTTTCCATCCTTATCAATGGTGTTCCTTCTCTCCCCTTTTCCCCTTCTAGAGGAATTATACAGGGAGACCCTCTCTCCCCGTTCCTCTTCATCATTATGGCTGAAGGTCTTAGCCGCTCTATTCACGCAGCTGTTGCAAACAACTTACTGACCAGCCTACCTTTGCATGGAATCTCCCCCCCTATCTCGCATAGCCAATTTGTGGACGACACGCTTTTGATGTGTACCCCAACTGTACGTGAAGCCAAATCCCTCCTCTCGTTCCTCCAAACCTTCTCTGAAGCCTCAGGTTTGGACTGTAACAAAGATAAATCCCAAATCTTTTTCTTCAATACGCCCCCTCCAATTCAGTGCCATATCTCTGATATCTTAGGTTTCAACAGAAGCTCCCTTCCATCCAAATACCTTGGCATCCCCCTGATTGATAATGACCTCAGGAAATCCTCTTGGGAACATCTCCTTTCCTCTTTTACCAAGAGGCCTTCTTCTTGGACCCTCAGAGTTCTAAACCTTCCTAGTCGTCTCATTCTCCTTCGAGTAGTTCTTCAGGCCCTACCCATCTACACCTTCTCATCATTTGTTGCTCCAAATTTTGTCCTCACAACCATTAAAATCTTACAAAGGAACTTCCTCTGGCAAGGCCTCAACACAGGGAAGAAAATAGAACTGATCAGCTGGGACAAACTATGCCAACCCAAAGCACAAGGAGGCCTTGGATTACAGGACCCCTTTATCATGGATAAATTCCTAAGCGCCAAGATATGGTGGCGATGGCTAAAAAATCCCAAGGATCTATGGGCAAGGCTCTGGAGGAAGAAATATGCACCAGATGTGGTGGAAAAGAACTTAATACGATGGAATGGGGACAACCCAGGATCCTTAATCTGGGCAACGGCTAAGCAGAATAGAGAGCTAGTTACCCAACATGCTTTTTGGGAAATTAGAAATGGGAAAACAACCCTCTTCTGGAAAGATTCCTGGCAGCAATGGCCAATTTTGGACCGCGAGGATTGGGCTGAGAATATCAGCACCCAAGCTACACATGCGGGCCTGACAAAATTAGTTGATTACTGGCAAGAGAATCCCCCAAAAGACACCTGGCGATACTGGCACGTAAATAGGGAACGCATGAACCTAGAAGCACACATGGATCTGAGACCCTGGCAGGATGAAATGTCCAAAAGGAAAATCCCCAAGCTCACAGGAGAGGATATCCTCCGATGGGGATACTTTCCACAGGGAACCTATAGCATACGAGAGGCCTATCACATCAAAACTCAATCAGACCCTCCACCTACAAGGAAAGTATGGAGAAAAATCTAGAATATTAAACATTGGCCTAAAATCACCCTCTTCCTCTGGATCGTCACCCATTCAAGCATTCTAAACTGGGATAAACTCTCAAAAAGAGGTTTTGTCGGGCCATATATATGTATTCTTTGTAGAGGAGCAGACGAAACCATGAATCACCTCCTCAATTCCTACCCTTATACTTCTCAAATATGGGATCAAAGTGTGCTTATTATGCGTACCTCGAATCGCGAAAGAGACAGCATCATTGATATAATTACGGACTGGAGGGACCAAGTGTTCCAATCTCCCCTCCTAAATCGTATATGGAAATTACTTCCCGGCTTCATTCTTTGGTAGGTATGGAAGGAAAGAAATAGAAGGATTTTCAGGAATGTTTCCCTCCTGTGGAAACACTGTTGGAACCAATGTCGCCTCAATATTCTGGAAACTCTCAACCTTCAGCTTTGGACTGAAAAAGCCCTGATCAGCAACCCCTCAGAGCTCCTGATTCTTCAGTACTAGAAGCCCTTCCCAACTCATTACCCACTTCCCCCCTCTTATTCTCCCCCCCATCCTAGCATCCCCTCCTCTTGGTCCACCCCCGCAGTCGACTTCATCAATCTCAACTTTGACGGAGCCTCTAAAGGCAATCCAGGAGCAACGGGTTACGAAGTAGTTTTCCGCAACCACCATGGACAAATCATTCTCATTAACATAGGCTCCATTTTTCACACCACAAACAATGTAGAGGAACTTTGGGGGCTCATTAGAGGGCTGCAATTAGCCATCGAGCACAATTTCACCAAGCTGATTGTAGAGCGAAATTCTCAAATCATCATCAATCTCTTGAGCAGAATTTTAAATGGAGCGGACCTGGAAATAATTTCGCCCAGTTGGAGACTCTCACATGGGCTAAAGACTGTTAAGGATTTGGTGCAACCCAATCAGGCCGTTATACCTGCTCATATCAGGAGAAAGGTGAATCAAGTTGCTGATGAATTGGCTAATCTGGGGACCAACTGGGATGGACCAGAACTCCTTTGCAAAATGTCCCTCAATCCTGATCACCCTATTCTCCAGCAGTGTATATGCAAAGCTGTGGAAGTGGAAAAAACCCTGGATGGGGTGTTAGTGCAAGCCAAATGGTGCAAAGAGGGAGTGCAGGTAGGCCAACAAGGCAGGGAGGCATGTGATGAGCTCGTGCCAATGACCACCGCCTTGACCCTGCATTAACTCGACTTCACGTCGCTGCAACAACATTAATTCTAGTGCGTCCGACCCCCATTACGAACTTCTCTATGGCTTTTCCATCTACATTTTCTTCTCATCCTCGCTCTCGGACCGACTCCCACATCCCTCCGCTGCCTTGGCCTGGTTTAGACTGGATTTTCATTGTGCTCACAACCCCTGGCCTTCTCCAGGCTCTCTGCATTTGCCTGGAGCACTTAGTCATTTTCTGCCTTCAAATGAAGGAAATTATGCCACGTCAAAGAGGACGGCTGCGTAGAGGCTCTCCATGGCATCCTCCTTGGCACCACGCCTCTATTTCTCCCCCTGGTTTTCCCTCCACATTCTCCTCACCACCTCTGCAGTCTGAGCTAGCACCTCTCGCCTCCTCCACCTCGCCTGCCTCCCGATTTGAATGCTTAGCCATTATTGACAGCTCGTCGGGATTTTCTTCGCGTTACCTTGTCATCCCATCGAACTCCAGAACCATCGATCCTTCCCTTGCACTGGTAGTTGGCTCCTCAAGGCCTCCCATGGGGGTGACACCTCCTGTTCAAAGTGCCCGAAACAGCGAAAATTGACATAAATCTTATGAGTGTCCTGATAGGAAGAAAGAAGATGGTGAAACTCACATTACCAAAGCACAAAGATGGAATGTTGAGGCAGAAGATGCTAAGGGTGGAATATCCTTGATGAAGAGGAAAGTTCTCTTAACACCAGAGAAGGAGGCAGAGAACCCAACCCAAAGGAACAAACTTTTTCGGACTACTTGCAAGACCAAAGACAGGGTATGCAAAGTTATCGTGGATAGTGGTAGTACAAACAATCTCATTTCTACAGAGATGGTAGAAAAGTTGGAGCTGGAGACTATCTTACATCCAAGCCCATATAGAGTTTTGTGGCTACAAAAAGGACATTAAGTAAATGTCACTAAACAATGTTTAGTTGAATTTAAAATAGGAGGATATAAGGATGAAATATTGTGTGATGTCATTCCCATGGATGTTTGTCATCTATTTCTGGGTAGACCATGGTAATATGACAGAAACGTGATTCATGATGGGAGAAAGAACACATACATCCTGGAGAAGAATGGGAGGACACACATGTTGTTGCCAATTAAGGATAAAGAAGTAAAAATAGAGACAAGAAACACTGTACTTCTCATGAGTGGGAAGGAACTTTTTAAGGAGGTTAAGAAGGAAGATACACAATTTATTGTGGTCAGGAAGACTAGAATTTTTTTAAACAGTACAAGAGTGCATGATTTACCAGAAGAAATCTAGAAGTTGTTGGAAGAGTTCACTGATATAGTAGTGGACGAACTACCTTGTTCATTGCCACTGATCAGGAGTATAAGCCATCACATTGATCTTATACCTAGAGCTGGTTTACCAAACAAAGCAACATACAGATTGATGCCGTGGGAAAATGAGGAATTCAAGAGACAAGTCTAGGATTTAATGGACAAAGGATTGGTTAGAGAGAGATTGAGTCCATGCGTTGTTCCAACAATGCTCAACCCAAAGAAAGATGGAGGCTGGAGAATGTGTATGGACTCAAGGGAAATCAATAAGATTACCATCAGATATAGATTTCCATTGCCAAGGATGGATGACTTGATGAATTGCTTGAGTGGAGCAAGATTTTTTCAAAAATTGATTTGAAATGTGGATATCATCATATTCATATGAGAGAAGGTGATGAATGGAAGACAACATTCAAGATGAATGAAGGGTTGTATGAATGGCTTGTTATGCCATTTGACTTAACAAATGTGCTTAGTACTTTCATGAGATTGATGAATGAAGTCCTGAAGGATTTCATTGGGAAATTTTTCATCGTATATCTTGACGATATATTGATTTTCAGAAAGATAGAAGAAGAACACTTGAAGCATTTAGCTATAGTGATGAGGAGATTACAACAAGAGAATTTGCTGATAACTATGAAGAAATCATCATTTATGAGGACATAAATCATTTATTTGGGTTTTGTTATCTATGCAAATGAGTTTAAAATGGATCCCAAAAAGGTAGAAGCGATTAAGAATTGGCCATCATCGAAAGGTGTGTTTGAAGTTCGAAGCTTCCATGGTTTAGCTTGTTTCTACAGGAAATTCATCCAAAATTTCAGTGGGATTAGTGCACCGATGATGGATATGGTGAAGAAAAGACACAAATCTTTTCATTGGACAAAAGAAGTAGAGAAAATTTTCAATCTGCTGAAGAAGAAGATCACGGAGCAACCAATTTTGGTTTTGCTGAATTTTAGCAAGACATTCCATGTCAAGTGTGATGCTAGTAGATTTGCAACTAGAGCGGTCTTGAGCCAAGATGATAGGCCGGTTGCATACTTCAGTGAAAAACTGAATGAAGCGAAGATTAAATACTCAACATATGACAAAGAATTTTATGTTGTCATACAAGCGCTAAAGAAATGGAGACCTTATTTGGTTTCTAAAGAGTTTGTTTTGTACACCGATAATCACGCTTTGCAATTCGTGACTCAACAGGACAAGTTGAACCAAAAGCATGCTAAATGGGTTGAATACATGAATAATTTTACTTTTGTGATTAAGCATATTTGTGGAACTGCTAACAAATTTGTTGATGATTTGAACATGAAATGTTTGCTTATGCAAGAATTGAGAGTCAAGACTTTGGGTTTTGATAACCTCAAAGAAATGTATAAGGATGACCCAAATTTTAAGGAAGCGTATGAGGTGTCTAAGAATCCAGTTCTCAGGGACAGAAGCTAATGGATCGAATATATGATCCAAGATGTATTGTTATTCAGGGGCAATCAATTATGTATTCCAAAATGATCCATGAGGGAGAATCTGCTGAAGGAAAAACACAGTGGAGGATTGGTCGGACATTTCGGTCATGAAAAAACTTTCTTAAAGTTGAATGGCACATATTTTTGGCCAGGGATGAGGACAGATGTTAAGAAATTTGTGGACAGATGTAGGATTTGTCAGCACGCAAAGGGGAAAAGGCAGAACACAGGGTTATACCATCCATTACCCATACCTGAGAGGTCATGGGATGCAGTGAGAATGGATTTTATATTGGGACTGCTAAGGACACAAAGAGGATTTGACTCAATCTTTGTAGTGGTTAACAGATTTTCAAAGATGGCACATTTCATACCATGCTAGAAAACTAGCGACGCAACTCATATTGCGAATCTATTTTTCAAAGAAGTCATTAGACTTCACGACTTGCCAAGGAGTATAGTTTCAGATCGAGATACCAAGTTCATGGGACATTTCTAGAGGACTTTGTGGAAGAAGCTAGGGACAAGTTTGTCTTTTATCTCAGCTTATCATCCTTAGATGGATGGGAAAACAAAAGTTGTGAACATGAGCTTGGGAGATTTGTTGAGGAGCCTAGTGACTGAACACCACAGTCAGTGGGATCACATTCTGCCACAGGCAGAATTTCCTTACAATGATTCACTCAACATAAGCACAGGGCAGAGTCCATTCCAAATTGTATATGGAATGCAACCCAAGGGAGTTTTTGAATTGAAATATTTGGAACAAAATGAATTCAAAAGTGCTAGTGTAGAGGAATTTGCAGGAGCAATGAAGGAGCTTCACAGCCAAGTCAAGGAGCGATTGCAGAGCTCAAGCCAGGAGTATAAGTACAGAGCAGATCAACATAGGCGAGAACTTCAATTTGAAGTTGGGGATCTGATTCTTGCACATTTGAGGAAAGAAAGGTTCCCAAGAGGAACAAATAACAAACTGAAAATGAAAAAGATTGGACCATGCAGGGTCATAAGGAAATTTGGGGCAAACGCATGTGAGATTGAATTACTCGATGGGATCAAAATTTCACCGATATTCAACATCTCAGATTTGTACCCTTACAGAGCTAAAGAAGCAGGACCATAGGATGAATAGACAGAGGTTCAATGGACCAAACAAATGCCTATAGTTGAAAAGCCATAGCTGGAAAGTATACTTGACAAGAGAGTCAGCAGGAAGACTAGGAGAAAAGAGTATTTTGAATACTTGGTCAAATGGAGAGGACATCCAGTTGAATATGCTAGTTGGGAAGACGAAGTAGAAATTCAGAAGCATGGACAGACCGTGCAAGATCTCATGAACAAGAGTTTATGAAAATTTTCAAGTGAGGGAGTATGATGCAAGAACATTGTCAGCAGCCAAGCGAGCGTGAAGGCAGAAGCCAACTGGGACAAGGGCCGGTACATTTTTCACGTTTTGAAATGTTTTGAAAGTTTAAGGGAGCAAATATTAATGTAATAGTTAGTAAGATGGTGTACTTGCATTTATATCTTGGAGGTTGTAAACAGATCTTGAGCGATTTCTCTCATCTGTAAAACATTAAGGGATTTAAGCCCAGTTAATGAAAGTAGGTAGGTTTGAATTAATAGATTAGAGAGTTTAGAGAGTAGGATGGAAAATGGATATAGACACCCTCATTCTTGTATTATTTCATTATTAGCATAGAGGAGAAGAAGAGAGAGTTGTAGAGAAGACCCCATGTGTTGAAGCTTTGAATTAATATATGGATCTTTGAATCAGAGTCATGGTGTTATGATGTTTTCTCTTTATACATGGTGAATGGTATGTTTACAGTGGTTTTATTCTCTCTGTTATGCATTTTCTTTAATACTGTGTATATGTAGGATTTCATGTTGAATGTTTGAAGTCTAAGAGAGAGAGAGAGAGAGAGAATGAGTTTCAATTGTTTCTCTTCCTGAGTAAAAGAAGTTTCTGAAAGGAGTGCAGTGAAGTGTCTGCAAAGTGTGTGTTGACAAAGGTTCAAATTTTATCTCTGAAATCTCAGGAGGGATACCATTGTTCTCATTCCATTAGAAGTGTAAGTGAAGCACAAAATCCATGCAAGGTGTGTGCAAGCTGGTTGAAAGCTTAGAACTTATCAACCAAGGGAAGAGTTGAAGGACTACTATTGTCGAAGGGTGCACAGAGTCGAGAAAATCAAATACTTATAAATATTTGAAAGTCTGCCGCAAGGAGTGCGTGTAGGGGTCCTTTTTGAGACTTGAGTCAAAAGAGAAATCTCAAAAGGGATAACACCTTTGAAAACTTCAAAGGAGGATAGAGATTGAAATATTTCAAAGGGAGACGAGGTTCGAGGTCATCCAACCAAAGTAAATTTCATAGGGGAGAACATTGGTTCATTTCACAAGAGAAATGAACGGTCAAAATTCTTTGTGGAGAGTTCACGAAACCATGAGGGCCGTAGGATCCAGAGAAGTTGCAGGGTGGTCAGAGGTAGGCGAACTCATCACTCTAGGATCCATAATCAACATGGACCGTTGATCATGCTTTGCACAAGTCGTCATATCATTTCGATATTTTGGGGATCCTGACGACAAGGAATTGAGCGTAGCAGAACGAAAGTCCCGAAGTTGTGAGTTGCGACAAGAATCGGTGTGGAGTTTCTAGATTTCGGCACTTCGGATGTTGGGGAATGGAGGAGGTAGCGCTTTAGAATTGGGATTCCTGAAATCCAGGAAGAGTGACAGGTGGCAGGAGTCTATGTCAGAGGTAGAAGACAGCAGAGAAAGCAGGTGGTGTACTTGTTTCCAGATGAAGTCAAGACTCCGTTGACTATTTCTGGGTTTCATAGGTTGGAGAGCCAAGAGCCTTGCATCCGGATTCGTGAAGTCGTGAAGTCCGAAATTTTGAATCAGTGAAAAGTTCTGTGAGAAGCTAGCCCTTGCTAAATACATTTTGGTGAATTGACATTTCGGGTTTCGGCAGTAGACGGCCGAGAAACTCGACAACAGGGATCGCGGGATCGTGAAACCCGAAGCCCCAGTTCGGTGAAGAGCGTGATCTTAATGAGATCGAGAGACTTGAGTAGTGCTTTGTGGTTGATCACATGGGGCATACTCATAAGGACCTGTGGATACACCGTCAAGTGTGAGAGGGATTCCCTGTGGGGAAAAACAAAGAGTCAATTAGACTTAAGGGTAGATTTAGAATGATCCTGTGCAGACCTCGACCCGAGGGTTCGGGGGTCTACACCAATCAACATTTCTTCCAATGAACAATTTGCACCGATATAGACATTTTCAAAATTACTATGAATACAAGAGACATTGATTGTGACAGTAAGAGAGATACTCACCATGTTTCCTTCAACATAAACGTTGTGCATATCAAGTGGAACTACGGTGTGACCAACTATCTCGCTCAAGGTAGATCTAAAATAATCTTATTCGATTCTAGAAAGTTTTGGGAGGAAATAAGAGGGATGTTGCATATCATCCCATTGTTCGTCAAAAGAATTCATGGCCTCTATGATTTATTCATCCAAGGCTAAAGTATCATTGAGGTAGTCATGTGATAAAGATGATGAAGTGGCCCATAAGGCCTTAATAACAGGATCCTCCTCATTCATCTGCGAAGTGACATGATCCGGGTCGACAAAAGATTCAAGAACAACCTGATACACTATCTTTGTCACCGATAGTGGCATAGCCATTCTAATATGTGATTGACCTTCACAAGATGCAATCGAGGAAGGTAGGGCATAAGGATCATTAAAATATGAAGTGTGGAAAGGAACATACCTCATTAACCAAGCAGACCTAATGGACATTGCATAGATATGATGAATTGGTGCCACGAAATCAAAGGTACCCATAAGGGATGAATACATTATGAAACCAATATTATCAGTTGTTGACTCAGAATTGTGCAGGAAATAAGAGGGATGGTGCATATCATCCCATTGTTCGTCAAAACAATTCATGGCCTCTATGATTTATTCATCCAAGGCTAAAGTATCATTGAGGTAGTCATGTGATAAAGATGATGAAGTGGCCCATAAGGCCTTAATAAAAGGATCCGCCTCATTCATTTGCGAAGTGACATGATCCGGATCGACATAAGATTCAAGAACAACCTGATACACTATCTTTGTCGCTGATAGTGGCATAGCCATTCTAATTTGTGATTGACCTTCACAAGACACAGTCGAGGAAGGTACGACCTACGGATCATTAAAATATGAAGTGCGGAAAGGAACATACCTCATTAACGAAGCATACCTAATGGACATTGCATAGATATGATGAATTGGTGCCACAAAATCAAAGGTACCCATAAGGGATGAATACATTATAAAACCAATATTATCAGTTGTCAACTGAGAATTGTCGATCACAGGGATCGACGGTGCAACTAATGAATTGGGGCTAGCATATGCAAATGACAATTCGTCGATCTTCATGATTTTCCCATCATGAGGAAATCATAGAGTATGGAAGATGGACGATATGACTGCAATCATAGCATAATTCCAGTTACATCCTCGTAACAAGTTATAGTCAAGGGGTGGATCAACCACCTTGACATCCACCTCCACTGTATTCCCCCCTAATTGGACCAGGAAGGAAGGAAGAATATCGTGAGGGACGAAATAATGACCATCAAAATAATTAAACATGGTCGAAGATGGTGAAAGGGTGGGAGAGCCAAGGGATTTCCAATAGATCAGGGACATCACGCACATTGTAGTGCATTCATCAATGATAGTATGTTTGATGGTATAATTTGAGTAACTCACATGGATCTGAAAGGCCATATGATAAGGAAAGTGAGGCTTCAAATCCATGATGTCAAGCTCGATAACCTTAGAGCCACAGGGATCTAGAGCTCCTAATGTCGATAACAAGTCATTTCTCTATGAAGGACATGTCTGAAGTACCTCCAGACCCGACATCGTGCAAGGGGTTTGATCCAGATCCTCATTAATAGAGTAATTATGGGTGGATATAACATTATGGTTGTGGATAGAGTGCTTGAGTACTCCTTTCGGAATACGAGGTAGAGGATTTGTTTTTTCGATCTGTAAAGGAATATCCAATAGAGGGGGAGACTCTAGACCAGGTATAGTCTGTGAAGAACTGTAATCGCAAGACTGAGTGGCTACATTAACCTGATACTTAACCATATTGATACATAGACGGTCACCATCTTGAGTCGATGTGTTTTGACTTCCACTCGTTGCATTTCTAGAATTTGAGGAGCTAGAGGCCATGTGATGACTATGTGGAAAGGGATTAGTCAACAGAGCGGGTAGTAGAGATAAAATCCCTGTAGCTTCTGTAAGTTTGGGGCACAAGTGGGTAAGGTGATCGTCTGTACAAAGATTGTAGGGAAAATTCACCTTTTACCTTTCTTTCTTGGCCTCACCAACATTATTATTCGACTTCTCATTATTACCATTGTCCTTGGTTTTATTATTATTATTCTTCCCACCCTTACGATTGTTACCACATCCTTTCTTTTTATTCCCTCCTGGTTGTTTGTTACCATTCGGGTTGGTAGATGAATACACAGAATGTACATCCACCAAATGAGTGGGAGTGGAGGACATAAAAGAAGCTTTCCCTCCTATAGATGGGTTTAAAGACAACTCTTTCAACTGGATTGTCACCAAGTCTGCAGATTTCACATTTGCGGAGCCTACAATGTTAAATTTTTAATTAAAATGAAGTACCAAGGCAAGTGTTTCTCTTCCCTAGGCGCCTAAGGGGAGAAATTGCCGAATGTGGGTCATAGTCAAATTAATTTGTGAGATGAAAATTAAAAGATAACTTTATGATTAAAGTGAGGGTGAGTGAAGAGACACCAAATCTCAGCCACCCATCTAATCTAATCTCAGCTGTTAGATTAGAAAACTCCTCACCTTCCCTCATGAAGTTGATTAAGGAAAGTGGGCGCACCCATTCATGGGTAAGTTGAAGAAACAACAGTCTTGTTGAGAGAACAAGAGAGGAGTTGAAGCATTCTTGTTGAGAGAACAAGAGAGAGCAAGAGAGAGAGGTCGAGCAAAAGAAAAGAGATAGCAGCAACAATTTCTGGGAGCATTGGCATGCATTCCAAGGTTGCCGAATAACATTGAGTGGCACAAAAATTGAATCTTAGCAGAGTTTTGGCATGAATTTTGTGACAATCCGTACAACATTAATTGTTGTACAGTTGTATGAATTCCTGGTTCAGAAATTGAGGAGCAAAGCTACAGGAATGTCCAGATAAGTTTGTGTAAATATCTGAAGATGAATATGCTGTAAAAGAATTTCTCAGAAGCTCATAAATAATACAAAGCCC
>ML786159.1:209716-234356 GCA_009831015.1 Picea engelmannii | reverse complement strand
AACACCAGGCTGTAGCTTATGCTGAAACACCAGGCTGTAGTATATGCTGAAACACAGTGCTGAGTCATATGCTGAAACACCAGGCTGTAACATATGCTGAAACAGTGCTGAAATTGAGTTTGGCATTTAAATTTGACTGAAAAGACAACGAGACTGAAACTGGGTTGGGATTTTTAAAAATTAACATACAATACAATCAGGATGAGGTTCATGATTTTGTCTAGGGTCATATCTTGACGTCAATGTGTCTGGAAGAATTTTGTATAACATCCCAAACTAAGAAAATATAAGATATAGCTATTGGGATTTAAAAATTGCTTCCTCCTCATAAGTAACTCTGGATGTGGAAACATCCTTCGAAATATAAGGTTGTAAAGACTTCAGGAACCATTCTAAAAGAAACTTTGGAGTTATGTAGGCCTTGATTAACCTCTTCCATTTACGCCACTCTTGGATGTGATCTGAGATATGGGTGGCTTTGTCCTGGTGGAAGGCCCACATAAGTTCTATGTCGACATCATAACAAACTGAAAATTGGAAGTGGTTGAGGAAGACTAAAACCATCTGATTAAAAGTTTCGTACATCCCCCTAGGTAGCTCTATATACCGTTTCTCTGCAACTCCCCCGAGGGTGCATTGAAACAATATTAAACGAATAAAATCATCATTAAGGGAATTACAAGAGCACAAAATATGAAAAGTAGTGACGTGATCACCAGGATCCTCACCAGTCTTACCTTCAAATTTTGGAATATCCAAAGGAAGATTTGTGGGGAAGGGGGGCCATGTTGGATCATGATGCACAGGGCCATTCATTAATCTAGAAACGTATGGAAGATTGAGCGTGCACAAAAAAGGGAGATGGGGTTGCAGCATCTGGCCCCAAGGTCCCGAGAAAGATTGTTTTTAGGGAATCACATCCCATCCAGGGTTCTAATATGCACCATGGCCTTGTTCGAGATTGTAAAATCCCCCTCCAAATTGATTCATAAGGGGTTTTCTGGGCACCATTCCAGTAGGAATGCTATGATGAGGGTTGTAAATATTTCCCCCAGCCGGAGTAGCTCCAAGTTGGGGGTTTCCCAAGGTGCAAAAACTGACCTCCTATGGGTGTGAATCTGGAGGATAGAGGTGGATTCGTCATGCCAAATGTGTTGGTCAGAATTGGCATGGAGGAGGTAGGTGTAAAGGATGGACCATAAGAAACAAATTGTTCGCCAGGTTGACCACTCCATCCAGGAGAATTAAGACTAGGATTAGACCCGAGGAGAAAAGGAGGTAGGATTCCAACCATAGGAGTTGTTTGAGGGATATGAGAACCGTCAAACAAGATAGGAATATGTAGAGGAGCCGTGCCCCCAAGCCCAATACTAGTATTCAGGTTAGATGCTGGAATGGAGGATGAAAATTGTGATGTGAAATTTGGCATACAATAAGAAAAAGGGCTAGAGGTCGTAGGGATGGACTGAGTATTGTATCTAGGTGTACAAAAAATAGACCGAAAAGAGTTAGTCACAATGAGTTGAGTACAAACCACATGATCCATGGGAGAGATGATGGGAACCATCGGCACTACAATCTCAGTGGTTAAAGGTGTTGAAGGAACATTATTAACTACAGTAGGAATGGGAGTCGAAGGACTCTCAATATCTTTCTGACTTCACTCAGTAATAATCCTTGTATGATTACAAGTCTGGTAGGTGGAGGTGTGTGTACCACATTTGATAACTTTACACCTTTTAGAAGGAAAAGACTCAATATGCAGTGGTAATATTAACAAACAACGATAACTATGGGGAAGCTGGTCTGGCTCCATGATGACTCAAGAATTCAAATATAAAAAAAAAATCCTAACGCCAACTAATAATCAAAGAGAACACCAAAAATAAACAAAATGCCAATGTGCACACAAACATGATAAAAAGGATGAAAGGGGCCTTTCTCCCTAAAGTAGGTATGCCTCACCCAAGAGGGGCCTGAGAATCCCTGCAAAAGATTAGAGGTATTTGAATCAGTTATAAGGGCCCTTGTGGGCTTAAAAACCAGTTGGTCAGATCCCCCCGAAGAGGTAATCCTCCATAAATGATGTTTGTTGTCCAACTCTTATCTGACTGAGGGTACTTGCAGAATAACTCCTTCAAGTAACCTATGTGGTACCTATCTCAAGAAAATTAGCCACTGCGATATAGTCGATGTGCAGGAGAATAGTCGTAAGTCAGGTCTACCACATGGGCAGGGTGGTAAAGCCCAAAATGTCGAAAGCACTGCCTCTCACAGAGGTAAAGGTACTAGCAAGACCCCCATGTGTGAATATATCTCCATAAATATCTCCGATGCTAAGAAGGTATTAGGGGGATATACCCTCAACCAACTTCACATGACCTGGTTCTTAACTTCGGTGTAAGTGGAGCCTCCTCACGTCACCAATTATACAATGGATTTCACCACTCCCTTAGTCAGACACATATGTTGAATTTAATAGTCTTGGAGAATTTTACTCACAAAATCCTATTCTAAGGCTCTAAATCCTAAGCTAATCCGTGCACCCTAAAAAACAAAATCCTTTCTAATCAATTTTAAATTTATCAGCGTTACTTTTAGTGGCCTTGTTCACTCAAAAAGGTGTAGTCGTGAAATTGATGATGTTATGACTCAACAAGTAAAATAAAAGAATATGAATAAAATGATGCAATCCAAATAAGATGCAATCTTTCTATTCAAGTACTAAGATTAATGATAAGAACCCAAAAGATCAAACGCCAACAATGAAAAATGTATATTTTTTTATTTTTGATATAAAGACCCTACTATATGCAAATAGAGACAAACCAAGTATAATATCGAGAAGCAAAAACCCAACCCAAGATGCAAGGACAATCAATGAAAAGGATGATGAGAAAAGAAACACCGCCCTAAAATTCAACCAAGGAAAGGTTTCCTATCACTCTGCAGGCACCTAACATTCATAAGAGAGAACTAAGAAGACTCAAAAACCATCAAAACTTACCCAACAAACATCAAACTAAGCAATCAAGAAAGCAAGGATGATGTATGTGATTGTTTAGGAGAAAAATTCTTATATACACTTGCTAAAGAATGACATCATGTGTATGTACGTGACTGTCTAAAAAAAAGCCGTGTATATGTATTGAAATAATTCCAGGTTAAGGATAAGGCCAATAAACTCAGATTCAAAATGAAAAGAGGCTGTCAAGCAATCAGATGACAGGAAACTCAATAAAAATGAGAGCAATCAAAGGAGAAAACCACTCCAAACCCTGAAAATAAGATTCCCTCCCCAGTATGGTCTCTAATTTTGTTACAAGGAAAATCACTCTATGGCATGGGGTAAACCACAACAGATGGAAATGACTGCATAAATCAACTCTAATCTCATATATGTTATATAAACAAATATGCTAACAAGACAAGATAAAGAGCCTACCTCGTCGAGCCGTTCAATGAAGTCCATCGTTGAGCACTTGACCCAAAGCAATACACATGAAACGTGTCCTCAACAACCAATATACACAAGCATATGGTGATAATATAGAAAGCTACCACATTCAACAGCATAATCCATCAATATTCATAACAAATACTCTTATGGAATAACAATTCAAATATTTTCAAGACATTAATTGAACGAGAAAAGAGTATTTCTATTAAAATGTAATCAAGAGAAGTGTATGAATGACAAACTTTTGTGTAGGCATGTTCGGAACCAAGAAAGTAAGTCGCTTCCAGTTGGGCCTGCAACACTTCAATCCTCCACCAAAGGCAAGGTCATATAAGAGAGACAATGAGTTTCTCCATCAAATAGGGAAGACCTTTGGGGATGAACAATGTGTTCAGACTTAAAAGGATAGAGGGATGTAGACTCAATATGAAGTGAATAATTTCTCGAGAATAAATTTTCCCTCAAAGTTGAATTTTCTCCCCCTCTCCACATCTTGAATATGGCCATTTATAGCCTTCAAATGGAACTGAAGGGATGATTCAGAACATTTCCATTATATGGAAGGTCTAGGATCATGGATCCCATGACATGACGTGGAAACCTGACACCATTTTTTAATTTTGAGCACAAAACCCAATGTATGCAGGTTGTAATGGTGCAACCTGCGTATACACATGGTGTATAGCTGTTAGGGTGCGTATATGTGGAAAAATACATTTTTTAGCTCTGAGAACTGCAAAAGGGGACTTCAAGTCTGCATAGGGTAATGAAAAAAGGCCCTCTGAGCAAATCTGCATAGGGTGAGGCAAATGTTTCTATAGCATATGGACGTTCGATGAATACCATGATTGAGCACGCGACTCAAAGCTTTATACCTGAAACTTGTCCTCAACAACCAAGATACGCAAGAATATGGTGATAATATATAATTTTATCACACACAATAGCATAATTCATTAACATTCATAACAAATACGCCCATGGAATAATAATTTGAATATTTGCAAGATATCAATTGGACGAGAAAAGAGTATTTCTATTAAAAAAGATCAATAGAAGTATATAAGTGACAAACTTCTATGTCGACATGTCTCGAAACTGAGAAACTAAGTCCCTTCCGCCCAGGCCTCCACCACTTGAATCCTCCACCAAAGGGAAGCTCATATAAGAGAGACAATGAGGTTCTCCATAAAAGAGGGAAGAGCTTGGGGGGGTTAACAATGTGTTCAGAATTTAAAGGACAAAGGGATGCAGACTCAATGTGAAATGAAAATTTCTCCAGAGTATCTTTTCTCTCAAAAGTTGAATTCTCCCCTCTTCCACAGTTTGGATATGACCCAATTTATATTTTTCAAATGGAACTGAAGGGGCAAGTTGGAACATTTATAGTATATGGAAGGTCAAGAATCATGGATCTCGTGACATGACATGGAAACCTGACACAATTTTTAATTTTGAGTACCAAACTCGATGTACGCATCCTGTAGTGGTGCAACCTATGTATATCCATGTTGTCTAACTTGTAGGATGCGTATATGTGGAAAAATATGATATTTTGGCTCTGGGAAGTGAAAAAGGGGACTTCAAGTCTACATAGGGAAATGGAAAGGACTTTTGAGCAAGTTTCACAGGGTGAGGAAAAACATGCTATAACACCCATCTACCAACTAAGGATGTGGGCATAACGAGTGGACTGTGTGTTCCATTCAGGAACATATGGTTCAATTTGGATAATTTATAGATATCCCCAAATAAATTCAAGGTAGGATTGTAGCTGCGTGCGTACCTCGTAGACAATTATCTAATTCGGAACACAAATTGGCAATTTGTAAGGGTTGACCTACAATCTAAAAACTCTGATGAATGATTTTTTGTTTCAATTCTATACAATTCCAAAGGCACCAAAGGGTCAAACTTACTCTTAGCTAAGATGACACAATAAGAAGGTAACACTAAACATTTCTTCCAATTTAGTTGTTTATGTGCCAAAAATTCAAGTATCTACAAATGTACATACAAGCTATAAAAAACGAGTGACCAATTGCTATAGTCCCTCCAAAAGGGACTAAATTACACTGAAAGTACCACCAGTCCGTGGAGGTGAAAAATCCATATCCAACAAAAGTCACATGACCTCATACTTCAATGTGTGTAGTTGGATCGACAAAGTTTTCTAAACTCCCACAAACTGAACCTCAATTTCTCGAAACCCTGATAGCCCTATCTATTAGATCGACCCCTCACTTATCTTGAACAATTTTCATACCTTGAAGGACCTAGTGCCCTGCTCTGTGTTGTGGTCGGTGGGTTCCCCTTTTTATCGGTAGCATAAGTCGTGATCAAGAGAGTATACTTAATGGTAGTTGGGCTCCAATCTAGGTGCGTGGATATATTAAATAACGTACATATATATTTTTAATGCACGTCGACAACTGTGTAATCAAAAGTTCATATTTGATGGTATTCGGCCTCCAATTTGGAAGCACGAATATATTTATTAACATACATATATATTTTTAATGCATGCCTTCACGATATATTTATTAACATACATATATATTTTTAATGCATGCCTTCACGAGGGAAATAAGGCGTTCAATCTTTTAACCAATAATATGGTAGATAAATATATATTTTTAATTTATTTTTATTACAATAACAAAATTGCTAAGTTAAACATTGCAAATCAACCAAAATTTTAAGTCAAACAAAGGATTAACAATGATTCAATGAGTGAAAAATTTCTATAGTCCTTTCAATAGGGACTAATAAAACATGTAAAAATATATTCATTATAATATTAAAAACAATATTAAAATATCATGTAATGTCTAGGTGATTATTTCTTCTAACAAGAGCTCGTATAAAAAGTGATGAAGGGGAGGTTGACTCATGGAGGGTCTTCGTCAACTTTCTTACGTTGGTTGAGCCGACACTTCAAGCTCCTTTACTTCATGTTCAACTTTTCAAACATGACCTTGATCAAAGGCTCATGACTACTTTGCTAACTATACCAATATATTATTAAAAAATAGTCTGTAAATCATGAAATACATAACGACAAAAAGGAACTAAATAAGATACAAAGCATACATATTAGCTTCTATACAAGATACTTAAAAGATTATAAATGATAAGACTAGCTACTACTATTCATACTTACTACTCTTCCTTTAAGCTTATACAGTCTTTGTATTCAATACATAAACAAACCTAAAATATGATAGGTAAAAATTTTATTTACTCTAATATTAAATCAATCTTAGAATATATGATAAATACAAATTTGAAAAAAAGTAAAAGTATGTTCATCTTAAAAAAATTATTACTTTTCTAGTTTTATTTAGGAAGGAGTGGAAATTGGAAAACATCCTAATAATTTTAATATTTCATAATGATTTGTTGACTTTTCCTTTTATTTTACAGTTATTTACCTCAACACTCTTTTCTATTATTCCATTTTTTTTATTTTTTTTATGATAGGTGGAGTGTATACTCACAATGTTAGGTGTTTGCAAATTTTTTATATACTCTATCTTTAGAAAATTCAAGCACATTATGATTAATTGTAAACTTAAAATTTCAAAAAATAAAAGTAGGATGTTATATAAAAATTGCTAAATAAATTTAAAAATTAGAAAAATATAAATGTTAAAATAAGGAAGAAAAAAATTAGAAGTTTAGAAATAGGTATAAAGAATAAGGATGAAAAAAAAGTGATTTATAATTTGTTTTATATTACTATACTAAGAATAAAAATTCATTAAAAAAAAAAAAACACATAAAATATGTATTAAAAATATTATGGGTTTTTAATTGAAAAAGATATTTTGAAAGACATTTTTTAAGGTATTTATTAATATCTCATGAATTGTTTCTATACAGAGTGAATATCATATCATATTTAATTAAAATAGATAAAATATTTTCATTATAATATCAAAATATGCAAAGTTACTTTCATCTAAATCTATATTTAAATAAGATATACAAAATTGTAATTTGTTTTTTAAAAATTAAAATATTATTTTACATTAGAAACATAAATTTTACTATTTTGAAATGATTATCATGTAATGGTTAAAAACATGTGTTTCCTCTTAAGAGGTCACAAGTTCAAATCTAGAGGGGGGTAGGGTATGTATACCTTCGTAGATTTTGGGGTCCCTTGTCCCACAAACAAGGGGGTAGAACATTTAGACAACACTGAATTAAATTAATAGAATTCCAAATTCCTTATTAATAAATAAATAATATTTACTAGCAAGAGTAAATAAATAAACAATATTTACTAGCTAAAGTAGAGTAAGTGTATGATTTAGTTAAATTAATTGAATTCCAAATTCCATATTAATAAATAAATAATATTTACTACCAAAAATAAGGTAAGCTTATGATTGGTGTTATATTAGACTTGTTATAGTTTTAAATAATAATGATTATAAATTTATAAACTAATCTGTAAACTTGTCATTCTAAACTTGTAAGAGGCATGAACTAAGCTACCATACAATCCATGTTTCTAAATAAAAATACAAAATTTTACTCTATTTTTTACTTTTTCCCACTACATATAATTTTTTCCTCTATTATTATAATAATAGATTTCAATAACCATTTTTAAATATTTTCTATCACAAAAAATATTTTTGAGAGTAGCCATATAAATATGTATCCTAAATTTACTTATTTCTAAATAAAATACTTATCTTATTATATCTTTTCATTCCAAGTCATAGTTTTTCCCACTATTATTATAATAATCTTTTTTAATAACGAGTTTTAAATGTTTTCTATCCCATAAAACATTTTTGATGATATTGTGTTTTTTTTTGGGTTCAATTTGTTTTGAAAAAAATAATATTCTTTTATGTTTTAAATGTTTTCTATTACATAAAAACAATTTGATGATATTGTGTGTTTTTGTTGGGTTCAATTTGTTTTTGAAAAAAATACTATTCTTTTATGTTTTAAATGTTTTCTATTACATAAAAACATTGTCATCATATTTTTTTTATTTGTTGAGTTTAATTTGTTTTCTAAAATTATTTTGTATTTTATTTTGTAACATAATTTGGGGTAATCCATTGGCCACTTCTCTATCAATGTCAAAATTAAATTTGAGTAGAGGAAAACACCCTCAACAAAAATGTTTTTCCTTTATTTTTATAATAATAATGATATAGAACTCTACTTTATGCACGACATATTTCTAAGGTTAAATTCACATTAAAATACTTATTTTTTATCATTCTTATTTTTTTTTCCAACATAAAATTTCTCATTATATTAAATATAATAGTGTGTTCATGGCCATAAAAACCTTTCGTGGTAATTACAAAAAGGTTCATAATTGTTCTTAGATGTCATAACTCTTGCACATTCGCAAAACTTATAAACTAAACAATACTCTTTCCTTTCTCAAACTGTTCAAATACTATGTGAAAGAAAGAAAAAGTATCTAATCTCCTTTCTCTATGGAAGATTTAGGAGTTTGTACAAAAACATTTGGAATAAAAACATGATAAAATAGTTGTAGAAATAGAGAAGGACCCTTGATTCCATCTATCCATTTGTTATATATTATCTTCCCTTCTGAATTCTGTAAATCCTTCTTGGATAGTGTGTCGACCTCCCAATTATGTTCTCGATAAATGTGAGAGAAACTAATAGTACTGAATGAATTGGTGAGTTCTCTAATTATTTTCTTCCAACCCACTAAAGAGGTGAACTATAAATTTCCTCTGTAGTTCAGCCAATCAATTACTATTTTTGAGTCTCCATAGACCTGAAGAGCATCAATATCCAAATGAGTAGCCAAGATTAGGGTTGCCCAAACACCTACTAACTCAGCCCTTGTGTTGGTGCTTGGACCAAAATTGATAGCCCATTTGTAAACGATTTTTTCAAAAGATTTAATCACTCCCCCTTCCCCACTCTGTAATCCATTTGTTTGGGTTGCACCATCAAACCATTCAACTGTAGGAAGTGCTTCACTGGGAAGTTGGATATTTCCGGGTATGTACACTTTCTGAGAGCTTATGTGTCTATCCACTTTTCCCAGTGACTTAATGAAAAATGAATGGATGGTTGGGTTTACATGTTCGAAAATTTTCTTATTTCGCTCCAACCAAACAAACCAACAAATCACGGAGGGAAGAGTAATGAAATTTAGCTCCTTTTTTACCCAATTGTCAAAACATGCATTTAAATTATTACCTTCCCAACCATATTTTATATTAAGCCCACATGTTATCCTCTTCCAGAATTGTTGAGTAAAGTTACAATTGAGCAATAGATGTAAGACTATTTCTGAGTCCCTTGAGCACAAACGAGAAATATTTGGTCCTTCCCAACATTTTTTTTGTAGGTTATCCCAGGTTAAGATTTTATTTTCCTCGGCGAGCCAAGTGAACAATCTAATTTTTAATGCAATTTATGAGGACCACATATTCCTCCTCCAACTACCAATCGGTTTCTGCCAAATTTTTTTTGCTAAGGAACAATAAACATTTTTTACTAATAGTGTACCAGATTTCTCTCCACCTATCCAAATTTATTCATCAACTTTGTTCTGAAGTTGTACCATGGAACCAATTAAATCCCTACAAAAGAAGTCCCATTTTTTTTCCAAATCTTCCAAAATGTCTAGTTCGACACTGTCTTTCCACTATGCAGTTATAACCCATGGCCTGTTTATACCTTTATCCTAATAGAGATATGTTATATCTTTACATTCTAAGGCAGTTAGGAGTTCCTGAGTGAGAAAGGATAAGTTCCCCAATCCTAGAATCAAATATTTCCAAATTAAAACTGAATGTCTGAACCCAGGACTCTAGCTTAACGAGTGAGTAATAAGATGTAGATATTTTAAAATATTTTTCCAAGTCTGAGAAGATGGGGACGAGCTAATGGTAGTTGATATGAACCAAGTAGGAACCGGCATAAAAGGTAGGTATTTGTATTTTATTACCCTATGCTAAATTTATTCCTTCGTCAACACTCGCCATAGAGATTTTGTTTCTAAACCTCTATTAAAAATATATATATTCTGTAATCCCCAACCACCAAGGAAATGTTTTCTAGAAATCAAGTCCCAACTGCACAAATGGAGATGTTGTTTTGCACTACAAACAGACCAAAGGAAATTGTAAATTAATTGTCTGATCTTATTGAGCACAGGGACTATTCTAGCAGCTAGTGCCATCCAATACACCAGTTGAGTTTCCAACACAGCTTTGATAAGAAAGTAACACCCTTTGAGAGATAACCATATATTACACCATTGTCCAATTATTTCTTTGAATTTTTCTAAAAGCCATCTCCATTCTTCAATGTTTTATTTTTCATCTTTTATAAAATATCCCAGATATCTAAAGCCTTGAGCGAGATCAACAAAATTGTAGGAATAGAATTCTTTAAACTTTTCTAATAACTCCCCTTGGAGACCATAAAAATGAAAAATATACTTAGACATATTTACTTCTAGGCCCATAACACTGCAAAACAATTTTAAGAGGTTTCTTATCTCCTTCCATTCCTGCAATGAAGCCTTGGTCATAATGATAATATCGTCCACAAAGAAGAGATCAAGTATCTTAACAATCCTGGAGACTTTCACCCCCATTAGAATTCCTTCGGCATGTCCTTTCATTAGCAATAATCTAAGACTCTCCATTACTAAAATAAACAACAACAAAGATAACGGTCATTCCAAACATCTTTCACTATAGTAGACAACTTGTCTTCTACTAACCAAGTTGAATCTAACTTAAAAGGATAAGATGTAGGGTGATGAATAAATTCAAGTTGTACAAGGATAGGTGCACGATCTGAAAAATAAGGATAATCCACCCAAGACCTGTATCTCCTTGCTTCAATTAAAATTTCCTTTGACATAAATATATGATCCATCCTTTTTAGAATATTATCAATTCTCGCCCTGTCATTCCGCCATGTTGGGACTAATACATCTGGTAAAATATCTACCAGATGATTATCCTAAAATAGTTCTTTGAAAAACCCTACCAACCGATCCAGTTGTGTCAAATCTCCCCAGACCTTAGTTGAACTAATTGTAAATTTTAAATCCCCTGCAACGATAAGTTTTTCATGAAACAACATACCTCTAAATGCCACCTTTTCCCAAAATGTCTTTCTCTTGTTATAAGGACCATAAACATTTAGCAGAGATAGCAGCTTGTTATTCTCCAAACAAGTACATGTCAAAAAAATACCACCACAACTAAGGTAAGCATCTAAATAAATTTTATTAGGATCCCAAGTCACCAAAAGTCCTCCAGACTTTCCAACCGATCTTACAACACAGGTTAACCAATTTGGATGAAAAATATGCATAAAAAACCTAGCCTTATTTTCATCCACCAATGTTTCTTGAAGAAAAATTATATCAGGATTTCTCCTATACAAAAGTATGCACATGGAGGTCAATTTCAGGGTCCCCCCCACCCCTCTGATATTTAAGGATATAAAGAGCATGGTTTAGCCCTGGCTAGGCCTTTCATTTCTTTAAGTGCCCCATTGTCAGTAATATTGGAAATATACATTTCTGTAACTATAGGGAGTGTGATGCAAACCCCCTATCCCTCCTGAGGGTTGCGCGACCTCCCAGTCAGGATCTTCTGGTTCCTGAACCGAAATGGCTCTTTTTGTCCTGAACTAGAACCCTTCAAATGAACACACATGTCCCTGTTTATCTAGTGTCATCAGGTTATGACCCAAGGCTCAAACAATAATCCCTTCGCGTTTTAGGGTTTCAGGATTTCATGAATCAGGACCCCTCTCGTCTCACGAACCTTGGCCTCTCGAGTATCCAATTTTTAGAATGCCGAAAAGCGGCTCCTCCATTAACGCTCTGCACCTTTCGCGTTTCAGGATTTTAGGAATTCGAGATTCGGGACCCCCTGTTCCATGACTCCTTCACTCATGAAATTATGGTCACCAAAATGTTGAAATGTCCTGGCACTTGTACCTTTGGGATTTCACGTTTTGTGAAATCAGGACACAAGGAGTATCCTCCTTCCTTGGAGTCTCTGGTCGCCGAAAAGACAAAATATCCTAGTGCCTTATCCTCCGGGTTCTTTTTGTGAATCACGACTTTGGGCTTCACGATTTCAGAAAATCTGGTTACAAGGGATATCTCTGCCTCTTGGAACCCCCGGTGACTGAAATGTTGAAATGTCGAAAGGGCTGATCGAGACTTTTACCGAAAAGGAATTTGGATTTCGTGACCGCGTGGATCCTGATGCAAGTTCCTTGACTCTTCAACTCCCAAAATCTGAAATGCTGAAATACCAAGGATCGGGACTTCACAAGTCAACCATCTCGTCCCTTCACTCTTCGAACCCTCTATTGTTGAAATGCCGAAATGCCGAAATATCCTGGCGTTCGATCAATGACTCAGAACGATCCCTGGGATCAACGATTCCTATCGAATCGTGCCTTTGTGATTTCACGGTTCGAGATTCTGAAAGACAAGAGTCTCTGTCTTTCCAACTCGCGGTACCCAAAATCCTGAAATGGACCAATGGTGTAGATCTGCTTGTGATCAATGGTCACTACTCCTCCCGAGGTTTGGGTGTCAAGAAGCCCTCGCCGCTAACCTACTCGTAGCTCCACCTGATTCAACGACCTATGGGGTTTCATTGTTTCTCATCGAGGACTCTCCGTTGTCCATCTAGGTCTCCGGGATCTTCCCTCCTGGATCTACGCAGCATTAAACTCTACCTTCTTTACTCAAATTGGACGGTCTGCGGGATTCTCCACCACGATCCAACGCTCGACGACGTTCTTCCTCCTGAGATCTTACTCACTTCAGACTTAGAAAATTTTCTAAGTCTTTGAAGACTCAGTCTTCACCTCTTCTAGGGAATAAGTCCCTGGATCTCAATACCACTTCTGAAGTGTTATTCCTCCTGAGCTTTGTCTGGTTCAGACTTCGATCTCCCGCACACTCCTTGTGTCTAAGGGATTTCGATAACTCAGATCCATGGTGTTCCTCTCTGGCTCGATGCACACCTTGCAGAGATTCTAATGAAGAAAAACAATTGAAACTAGGAAAATTCACAGTCCCATCCACTTGTTCATGAAAACAAAAAATCACAGGAAAATGCACACAGTCCAAACACCACACATTTGTGTCAATTTTCCATTTTGTTATTTTCACAAGTGCCCACTGGCTACACAATGCATTCAAAATTATAGTCACTCAAAAGATTGATATCTCCTGCTAACTCACAGTTCTCTCTTACAGCTAGTATCTCTCTGTATTGCCACTCTCCCTAACTGGGTGTGTCAACTTCTACATAACTCAAAAATGTTTTTTTAGGGTTCCCTCTGGCTACTTGCCTACTCTAAAATTCACCCTATGCTATCTTAGTTAAGTCTCTTTCGAGAGTTGAAGTGGAACTCCTGCTCTGTTTACATTTTCAAAACTTTGCCTCAAAGGATAAAATTCGACATCAGTTCAAGCGTGCCTCCAAAGGTGAATTTCAGCACTGAGTGGAGGCGGATCATGAAATCAGTTGTGACTGCCCACGTTGATGTTCTGGGAGAAATCTCACATGTTGAGTGGTCCCACCTCTTTACACTTGCCAACGATGCTCCTGCATCATACTCCCCTTGACAAAAATTCATGGACTCCTGTCCATGAGCTCCTCTACTGACCTTCCCTGCTTCTGGATAGAAACTTCATTTTCCCAACTAACATCTTCGATTGGGTGTCCCTTCCATTTGACCATATACTCAAAATAAGTCTTCCTCCTGGTCTTCTTGCCAATCCTCTGATCAACAATTTTCTCCATCTATAGCTTCTCTTCCACAGACATCTGCTTCTCCCATTGAATCTTTCCTTGATCTTCTGATCCTTCTGCATCGTATTTCCTGTAAGGGTATAGGTCTGAGACGTTGAATATGTGTGAAATTCCCACACCATCTGGCATCTCGATCTCATAGTCGTTTGCATCAAACTTCCTCAAGATCTTATAGGGTCCTATCTTTTTCATCTTCAACATGTTGTATGTTCCCCTAGGGAACCTTTCCTTCCTGAGATGTGCTAAAACCTGATCTCCTACTTCAAATTGAAGTTTTGTGCGATGTTGATCAACTCTGTGCTTATATTTATAATTAGAACTCAGTAATTGTTCTTTGATCCGACTATGGAGTCTCTGCATTTCAGCAGCAAAATCCTCTCCTCGAGTGCTTTTGATCTCTCCCTGTTCTAAGTCTCTCAAATCAGACACTCCCCTGGGTTTCATTCCATAGAGTATTTGGAATGGGCTCCCTCCAGTGCTCCTATTTGGTGAGTCATTGTATGCAAATTCTGCTTGTGGCAAAATCTGGTCCCAATGGTTCTGATGTTCAGTAACCAGGCTTCTCAATAAGTTTCCCAAACTTGTATTTACCACCTCAGTCTACCCATCTGTCTGAGGGTGATAAGATGAACTGAAGGACAAATCTATCCCCATCTTCATCCACAACATCCTCCAAATGTGACCAACAAAGTTTGTGTCTCTGTCTGAGACAATGCCCTTGGGTAGATCGTGAAGTCTCACTTCTCTAAAAAACAGGTTTGCAACATGTGTTGCATCACTTGTATTCTGGCATGGGATTAAATGTGCCATCATTGAAAACCTATCCACCACCACAAATATGGAATCAAATCCTCTTTGTGTCCTTAGAAATCCCAACACAAAATCCATGCTTATTGCATCCCAAGGCCTCTCTGGTATTGGCAATGGTTGATACAATCCAGTGTTCTGTCTTTTCTCCTTTGCATGCTGGCAGATCCTACATTTGTTCACAAAATTTATCACCTCTGTTCTCATACCTGGCTAGTAGTATGAACTTCTCAACTATGCAAACATTTTATCATGGCCGGAATGTCCATCCAATCCTCCACTATGCTTCTCCTTCAGAAGATTGTCCCTCATTGAGCATATTGGTATGCACAATTGATTTCCTCTGAACAATAATCCTTCTTGAGCCATATACTTTGTCCACTGTCTTGGATCTCTCAGTACAGGTCTTGTACATGCTTCGTAGGCCTCCTTGAAATATGTATCATCACAATACATATCCTTAAGGTGTTCAAACCCCAAGGTCTTCACCTGGAATTCCTGCATGATCAAACATCTCTTGCTTAATGCATGAACAACCTTGTTAGCATTCCCAGCAATATGTTTTTTGACAAAAGTAAAATTTTGCATAAATTCAACCCATTTTGCATGCCTCTGATTCAATTTTTCTTGTCGGGTTATGAATTGTAAATATTGGTTATCGTTGTACAAGACCAAATCTTGTGGGATAAGATAATGCCTCCATTTCTTCCATGCTTGAATTATGGCCTAAAACTCCTTGTCATATGTGGAGTATTTCCTCTTAGTGTCATTCAACTTCTCGCTGAAATAGGCAACAGGTCAATTGTCCTAACTCAGAACTGCTTTTATTGCAACTCCACTTGTGTCACATCTTACCTGAAATGTCTTCCCAAAATTTGGCAAGACTAGAATTGGTCGTTCTGTTATCTTCTACTTCAGTATATTGAAGCTCCTTTCAGCGTCCTCTATCCATTTAAAGGACTTGTGCCGCTTCTTTACTGTATCCATCATGGGTGCACAAATCCCACTAAAGTCTCTAATGAAGTTCCTATAGAAACTTTCTAAACCATGAAAGCTCCTTACCTCAAACATGCTCCTTGGTGACGACCATTCTTTGATCGCTTTCACCTTCTCTGGATCCATCTTCAGTTCATTCGAAGAGATCACGAAACCCAAATAAATGAGTTCTGTCTTCCTAAAAGAGGACTTCTTCAAATTGATCAACAACTTCTCTTGTTGTAGCCTCCTCATTACTAGCGTTAGGTGCCTCAAATGCTCCTCTTTAGTCTTGCTAAAGATCAGTATATCGTCCATATATACAACCACGAACTTGCCAATGAAATCTTTCAGAATTTTATTCATCAACCTCATAAAATTACTCAGGCCATTTGTCAAGACAAATGGCATAACTAGCCACTCATGCAGACCTTCATTTGTCTTAAAGGATGTTTTCCATTCATCACCTTCCCTCATCCTAATCTGGTGATATCCACTTTTTAGATCTATCTTAGAAAATAAATTTTCTCCACTTAAGCAATCCATTAAATCATCCATTCACATTAAAGGAAATCTGTACCTGATGGTGATCTTTTTTATGTCTCTCAAGTCTATGCACATTCTCCATCCTCCATCTTTCTTTGGGCTTAACACAGTTGGTACTGTGCATGGGCTCAAACTTTCTCTGACTAAACCCTTATCCAACAATTCTTGGACTTGGTTCCTCACCTCCTCATTCTCTCGAGGTGTTAATATGTATGCTGCTTTGTTTGGAAGGCTTGCTCATGGTATCACGTCTATATGATGACTGATACTCCTGATGGGCGGAAATGAGTTTGGTAGATCATCCACCACTATATCAACAAAATTATCCAGCAGCTCCTGAACTTCTTCAGGCAAATCATCCATTGATGTACTCGTAAGGATGACTCTGGGCTTCCTCACCCCAATGAATTTCATCTCATGTTCTTACTTGACTTCTTTCAGGAGTTCCTTCCCACTCATGAGAAGTATGCTTGTGCTGGCTTCCTCCTTCGCTCTCTTCTCCTCCATTGGCAACAACATATGCATCCTACCATTCTTCTTCAATGTTTATGTATTCTCCCTTCCATCGTAAATGACCTTTCGGTCAAACTTCCATGGTCTTCCCAACAGAATATGTCATACGTCCATGGAAATTACATCGCATAGGATTTCATCTTTATATCCCCCTATTTTAATTTCAACCAGACATTGTTTAGCGATTGTTACCAAGTGTCCTTTTTGCATCCATGAGACTTTGTATAGCCTTGGATGTGCAGTTGTCTTCAGCTCCAATTTCTCCACCATCTCTGTGGATACTAGGTTGTCAATACTCCCATTGTCAATGATCACCTTTCATACTTTGTCCTTAGTCTTGCAAGCTGTCCTGAAGAGATTGTTTCTCTGCACTGGCTTAGTCTTGCACGTTGTCTTGAAGAGATTGTTTCTCTGCACTAGATTTTCAATTTTTTCCTCTGGTTTTAAGAGAACTTTTCTCAACATCAGGGATGCTCCGTCCTCTGCTCCCTCTACCTCAACATCTCTTTGTTGTGCTTCTGAAATGTGAGCTTCTCCTCCTTCCTTCTTCTTCTAGGGACATTCCCAAGACATGTGCCCTATCTTTCCACAGTTATAGCACCTTAGTCCTCCTCTACCTCTTCCTCTAGAAGAGTTTCTTCCACCAATCTGTCTCCCTCGTGAACTTCCTCCTTGTTATGAGTGATTGTGTGGTTTCTTAGCCTCATCCTTAGACTGATGTACTCTGTCACGGTTAAATCCATTGCTTTTGCTTGGGATCGAGCTTTTACCTCTTCCTCACTCGTTATGTTTTCTGACCAGCTTCTCCTTTGACTTCAACTCAAACTGATAAGTATCTTCCACAGTCCTCACTGACATCATGCTAAGCTCGTCCTGGATTTCATATCTTAGGCCATTTATATATCTGACAACTTTCTCTTCATCTCTCTCCCATTGTCCAGTTCTGATGTTTAGCCAGTAGAACTCCTTGGTGTACTCCTTGACTATCATCCCTTTCTGTCTCAGGTTCTGTAGCTTCCTGAATAGATTGATCTGGTGGTCTTTGGGTATGAACTTAGCCTTCAGTTTGGCTACCATCCGGTCCCAACTCTCTATCCTTTGTTTTCCTTTACTTCTCCTCTCGGCCTGTAGTTCGTCCCACCACAATGTTGCATGCCCTTTTATTTTGGTGACTTCCTGCTTCACCTTCTTCTCCTCATCGACATATTCATAGTCAAAGTGTTTGTCCATGGACCTTATCTAGTCTAACAGTTCATCAGCATCTATATTTCCCTCGTACATGGGGACCTCTATCTTAGCTCTGCCTCCCATTCTGGCAACTTCTCTTAACAAACTTTCTTCTGCAGCCTCCTCTCCTGTAACTTCTTCAACCACAACCTCTTCACTTTATACATCACTAACATCCCCAAAGTTAGGTGCTCTCCTCTGTGTTGCTTCCACTATTTCCAATCGAGCGCGTAGCTCTCACATCTCCCTCTTTGCAACACGGTTGGCTAAAGGCGGCTCTCATCTTCTTCGTAGAATTATGTTGATTGCTTTTCACACATAGAGTATAGCTCTGAGTTCTATGTCTTCTTCTTTTCCTCCTTCGCCTGAAGTCTACAAACAAAAAATTGAGGCTCTGATACCACCTGATGTAGACCCCCCTATCCCTCCCGAGGGTTGCACGACCTCCCAGTCAAGATCTGCTGGTCCCAAACTGGAACCCTTCGAATGAACACACAGGTCCCTATTTATCTGGTGTCATTGGGCTATGACCCAAGGCTTAAACAACAATCCCTTCGTGTTTTGGGGTTTCTCAATTTCGCGAATCGAGACCCCTCTCGTCTCACTACCCCTGGCCTCTCAAGTATCTGGTTTCTGGAATTCTGAAAAGGGGCTCCTCCCATAACGCATCGCACCTTTCACGTTTCATAATTTTGGGACTTCACGATTTGGGACCCCCTGTGCCACGACTCCTTCACTCATGAACTCCTGATTGCCGAAATGTCGAAATGTCCCGACGCTTGTTTCTTTGGGATTTTTCATTTCATCAAATCAGGACACAAGGAGTATCCTCATTCCTTGGAGTCTCTAGTCACCAAAAAGCCGAAATGTCCCAGTGCCTTATCCTCCGGGTTCTTTTTGTGAATCGCAACTTCGAGCTTTGCGATTTAGGGAAATTCAGTTACAAGGGATATCTCTGCCTCTTCGAACCCCCGATGTTCGAAATTTCGAAATGACGAAAGGGCTGATCAAGACTTTAACGGAAAAGGAAATTTGGATTTCACGACTTCGCGAATCCTGATGCAAATTCCTTGACTCTTCAACTCCCAAAATCCGAAATGCCGAAATACTGGGGACCGAGACTTCACAAGTCAAGCGTCCCGTCCCTTCAATCTTCGAACCCCCGGTTGTCGAAACATCAAAATGTCGAAATATCCTAGTGTTCGATCAATGGCTCACAACGATCCCTAGGATCGACGGTTCCTGTCGAATCACGCCTTCGCGATTTCGCGGTTCGGGATTCTGAAAGACAAGAGTCTCTATCTTTCCAACTCGCGGTATCAGAAATCCCGAAATGGACCAATGGTCTAGATCTTCTTTGGATCAACGATCACTACTCCTTCTGAGCTTTGGGTGTCAAGAAGCCCTCGTCACTAACCTCTTCGCAGCTCCACCTGATTCAACGACCTGTGGGTTTCAGTGTTTCTCGTCGAGGAATCTCCGCCGTCCATCCAGGTCTCCGGGATCTTCCCTCCTGGATCTACGCAACGTTAAAGTCTGCTATCTTTCCTCAAATCGGACGGTCTGCTAGATTCTCCACCACGATCCAATGCTTGACGTCGTTCTTCCTCCTGAGATTTTACTCGCTTCAGACTTAGAAAATTTTCTAAGTCTTCGAAGACTCGGTCTTCACCTCTTCCAGGGAATAAGTCCCTAGATCTCAATAACACTTCCGAAGTGTTATTCCTCCTGAGCTTTGTCTGGTTCAGACTTCGATCTCCCGCGCACTCCTTGCGTCTAAGGGATTTCGATAACTCAGATCCACGGTGTTTCTGTCTGGCTCGATGCACACCTTGCAGAGCTTCCAATGAAGAGAATCAATTGAAACTAGGAAAATTCACAGTCCCATCCACTTCTTCATGAAAACAGAAAATAACAGGAAAATGCACACAGTCCAAACACCACACAATTGGGTCAATTTTCCATTATGTTATATTCACAAATGCCCACTGGCTACATAATGCATTCAAAATTACAGTGACTCAAAAGATTGAGATCTCCTGCTAACTTGCAGTTCTCTGTTACAGCTAGTATCTCTCTGTATTGTCACTCTCCCTAACTGGGTGTGTCAACTTCTACATAACTCAAAAATGTTTTTTTAGCGTTTCCTCTCGCTACTTTCCTACTCTAAAATTAACCCTACGCTATCTTATTTCAGTCTCTTTGTAGAGACCAAGTGGTACTCCTACTCTGTTTACAATTTCAAAACTTTGCCTCAAACGGTAGAATTCGACATCGGTTCAAGCGTGCCTCTAATGGCGAATTCCAGCGCTGAGTGGAGGCGGATCCCGAAATTAGTTGTGACTACCCACATTGAAGTTCTAGGAGAACTCTCACGTGTTGAGTGGTCCCACCTCTTTGCGCTTGCCAATGATGCTCCTGCATCAGAGTGTAACAACGTTTTTATGTGCACTTCAATTTTTTATGGGGGAGATCTCATAACCCAAACCCTTTGACTAAGTATAATCCTTTTCTGAACCCTCCCTGGTCTTATCCAAGTGTCCAAAAATTTCTATGGATCCCATTCTTTGTATTACTTCCCTCCCCTCATGGGTAGGGATGGGAATAGGGGTAAGTGTCTCTCTGTAAGTTGGAATTAGGGAATCCAGAACATCGCCAATGGATATTTCTCCTAGTTCCAGTTCCCTAAAACATGAAAAGGAAATTAAAGTCCCCCTCTATATCATTGGTCGTAAGCCCGTCCCCCAAAATATCATCATCCACCCTTGCTAATGTTCCAAAAGGGATAGATTTTTCCCGCACAAGGTAACTGGGTGTATCCCTCACACCCCTAGGATTCAGATTCTCAGCCATAGTGTTACCAGTGTTCCCCCCCAACAGTATTTAAAAAACCAAACTCAGGTGTATTTAATCCCTCCTGAACCATCTGTGTGTCAGCAGGATACATCTGTGAAGTACTAGCATTCAAAGGAGTGGAAGGATCAAAAGTATCATGTTCCCAAGACGAAAGTGAAAGAAAAGAGGGATGGACAAAGAGCTTTTAACTTACCCATGACAGTGTCCTTATTGTCTGAAAGTTTTGTCACCTTTGTTGTATGAGTCTAGATTGCAGGAATCCACTCTTGGAGAATCAAATCTGGTCGACTTCTCGAGCAATGAGTCTTCCGACTCCTCAACCTCCATAAAACCTTAACAATCCCTTCTCAGATGGCCAGTCCTTCGAAAAAATATGTATCGAAATGGGATACCCAGATAGTCCAGTTTTTGTTTCAAGGTGTGTCCTCGCCAAGTTATCTCTAAGGACTCCAATAAAGCCAAATGTATATCAACTTCGACTAACACCTTACCCAAATGCCTTTCGGGTGCAGAAAAAGACAATTCGTCAACTTTTATAAAACAGTTGAGCACATTGTGAATGGATTCTAGTGTTTTTGCGTTCCAAAGTTGTAGAGGTAAACGTGGTAATAGAACCCAAAGATAACGAAACTGAAAGTAGTCAAGAGTTGGATCAAAGCTTACCCTCCAACATTTTAACATCAAACTTCCTCCTTCATAGATCCAGAGTTTGTCCAGAATAAGGAAAGTATGTTCTGCACTTTTAAAGTGAAACCCAAACCATCCCCTAGACATATATAAAATAGCTGGTTCATACCCCAACAATAGAGTCCAGGAGATCTGTACCCAATCTTAAATAAAAGTACTGCACCGCGATAGGACACTCGTCCCACCAATAATAATAATAAAATATTCCTATTTAAACACTCATGTTAATGCGTGTAAACATCAAACATGCTTACCCTTTCTCTATCACTCTTACCAAGCCCTTTGTTAAAATTGGCTTATGAAAACATTATGTGTGACAGATTAACACTTTCAAACTCACACTTTGTAATCATGCATGAAGCTTATCATATTGCTCTATCACTCTTACCAAGCCCTTTGTTAAAATTGGCTTATGAAAACATTATGTGTGACAGATTAACACTTTGAAACTCACACTTTGTAATCATGCATGTAGCTTATCATATTGTCAAACGCTTTATGGTGAAAGCACTCGAGTTTGGAACCTCAAATGCTTTGGATTGCTTTGGATGGGTATGGTAAAATCTCTCGAATTCGCATGGGTATGGGACATGGAACATCGGTATGGGTATGGAACGTGCATATGGATTTGGATGGGTATGGATATGGAACATGCATGATCGCTAATTCAACGTCCATTCAATCGAGAGGTTTCAACCTTTCTCGTGCCCCCCAAAACCGGGCAAATGTAGCCCACTGGTCCATTCATTGTTGGTATGTCATCCTAAATGGAGAATTATGAGCACACTGTTCATCGCTTCTTCCACTCTAACATTCTCCCAGTCTTTTCCTATTACCGGCCATGGCAAATAATTCCAGATATCCATTGCCAAGCAATCATTCATGACTGCAAAAGAAGAAAGATAATATGTTTGATTTGATATTCAACTCGGTTTTTACCAAATCCATCCAATCTTACTTTGTCAATCTCTATTTCATTATTGCATTAGCTTGCCCATCATTATCCCTCAGTCCTTCCTGTTTATAAATATTCCATCCCATTTTCCATTCTTTTCCGTAGAATTTGGATTTGGTTTCACATTTTATTCAAACATCTGGTTTTTCTATTTAAGGTTTGGTGGCTATCAGCTAGCCTCGGAATTTTCTGGCTTTTACTTAACAACAGTTCTATACGGTAATAGTGTTTTCTTCCTTGGTTTAGAATCCGTAGCATTATTATATCATGGGTTATGGTGTTAGCGGTGGTGGGGCGCAGAGTTCTTCGGGCAACTTTTTCAGCTCGGCTCAACCCTAGAAAACACAGCCAACCCAAGGAAGCCCTAAAAGTACACCTCTTCCCCCATTATCTCATCCGAGACAAAACGAGACTCCTCAACGCCATCAAGATGTGTAGAATTTCCAATAACTACCATCGGCCTCACGGCGAAAACAGTGGGAAATTCATTAAAGCAAGTGGGTTCTTCCACTCGTTTAGAACATTAGTTTTTCTGGCGTATCTTCAGTGTCTGCTGTACTACAGTTTTGATTATATTTATGTCTATTCGTTCATAGCGTCTCCTTGTGTATTCAGGGACGTCCTTCAACAATAGTGCAGTCTGTGGCAGGGGGAGGATACCAATTGGGTATCTCTTTGGAGAAAAAATGAAAAATTGTAATTATCGTTTTCTGTGTTTTAATCCTTTTCCATATAGCGTTGTTGTAAGTTATTTGTCCTATAAAAACGCCTCGGCTATGGGTTTTCAATAGCTGGAAGAAATACTTCTATTGTAAGCTATTATATCAAATAAAGAAAAACGCGTGTCAAGAATGGAAGAAAATAATACCTAATTCATGATATTTGTAATAGGCAAAGGTTGGTGATGGAGATCCCATACGCTGTTGGGATTTGTTGTTGTAAGTTATTTGTAGGTCTCAACTTTCTTCCACTCCAATATTCTCCCATTCTTTTCCTATTATCCACTGCCAAGCAATCATTCATGACTGCAAAAGAAGAAAGGTAATATGTTTGATTTGATATTCAACTTGATTTTTACCAAATCCATCCAATCCTACTTTGTCAATCTCTATTTCATCATTGCATCAGCTTGCCCATCATTATCCCTCAGTCCGTCCTGTTGATAAATATTCCATCCCATTTGCCATTCTTTTCTGTAGAATTTGGATTTGTTGTAATTGCCAATGCGGAAAAACACAATTACCATAAGAATCAAACAATACAAATGCAAGCAACAAAGACACACCGATTTACGTGGTTCACCCAAAGGTTGGGCTACGTCCACCAAGCATAGGTATCGGTCTTCTTATTATTCAGCTAATGGAGATTACAGACAGGCTCACTCCTCATAGACACACACTCAGCCTCTACGGGCATACAAATTTATAGCAATATATGAGAAACTAATTAATAAATGTAATCTCATCCATAGTTTAACTTAGGTGCATTGGTTACAACCAATCCTGGTTTATAGGATCTAGAATCCTATTCATGGATGAGTTTTGTTGTCACTGTTTCTAACAATCTCCACCTTGACAACAATTAACCTGATACCTTGCTCCTGCTTCTATTCATCACCTTTTCTGCAAGCCAAGAGAAACCAAGCACCATTGTAGCTTCTCTAACAGTATTGGTTTTGTGAACATGTCTGCACAGTTCTCTTTTGTATGCACTTTTTCAAGAGAGACTCCACCTTCATCGATGACCTGTCTTACAAAATGGTACTTGATAGGTATATGTTTT
>ML786159.1:159140-205532 GCA_009831015.1 Picea engelmannii | reverse complement strand
TTCAAATATAATATAAAACCTTTAAATCTTTCAATACTTTTCAAAAAAAGGTACAATTATAAAATCCCTTTTATAAAAGTAATAATATAAAAACCTTCAATACTTTTGACTTTTGAAAAACCAAAAATTTCATAGGAAAAAAATTTCATGTGAATTATGTCATAAGGGGGGAGCTCTCCTTTTGAATCTCAGCGCTCCAATGGAGTATTGAAGGGTGCGCTCCACCAAATATTGAATCCACGCATAAGGGAAGGAGTGGCTGATGCTCCCTTTAGCCTGGAAGGTGAGCGCTCGGCTCCCTTCCGACGCTCCTTCACAAAAAACCCCAAAATTCTTTCACAGCGCGCCCGTAACTTGGGTGTGAAGCGCCGGCGCTCCCCCTTTACCTTTTTCCCAGCGCCGGCGCGCCTGCTTAAGCTGTTTCCCAACGCCGACGCCCCTGTGCACGGATTTGCCAAGCGCTGCCAACAAAACTAATTTTAACTTTGCTAAAAAACGAATTTTAAGGCTTCGGCTTCTTCTCGGCTGCGTCCTCCTCATCTCCTGAGCTCCTGAGCTCTGATACCACTTGTTGTAATTGCCAATGCGGAAAAACACAATTACCATAAGAATCAAACAATACAAATGCAAGCAACAAAGACACAGCGATTTACGTGGTTCACCCAAAGGTTGGGCTATGTCCACCAAGCATAGGTATCGGTCTTCTTATTATTCAGCTAATGGAGATTACAGACAGGCTCACTCCTCACAGACACACACTCAGCCTCTACGGGCATACAAATTTATAGCAATATATGAGAAACTAATTAATAAATGTAATCTCATCCATAGTTTAACTTAGGTGCATTGGTTACAACCAATCCTGGTTTATAGGATCTAGAATCCTATTCACGGATGAGTTTTGTTGTCACCGTTTCTAACAGGATTTGGATTCATATTTTATTCAAACATCTGTTTTTTCTATTTAAGGTTTGGTGGCTACCGGCTAGCCTCCGGATTCTCCATCTTTTACTTCAACAACAGTTATATCTGGTAATAGTGTTTTCACGCTTGTTTTCGAATCCGTAGCATTATTATATCATGGGTCGTGGTGTTAGCGGTGGTGGAGCGTAGAGTTCTTGTTCTTTGGGCAACTTTTTCCGCTCAGTTCAACAAAACCACCACCAACCCAAGGAAGCCCTAAAAGTACACCTCTTCCCCATTAACTCGTCTGTGACGAAACCAGATTCCTCATCGCCATTAAGGTGTGTAGAACTTTCAATAACTACCATCTAGCTCATCGCCAAAATAGTGGGAATTTCATTAAAGCAAGTGGGTTCTTCAACTCGTTAAGAACATTAGTTTTTCTGTTGTATCTTGAGTCTCCATTGTATTACAGTTTACTTTTGAATATATTTATGTCCATTCGTTCATAGTTGTTCAAGTTGAAGTAGAGGCAACCATTCATGAAATAGAGCATACACAGAGAAAACAACTATGGAGTTATTCAACTCTTTTTCACATTCACATAAAATTGAAATTACAAAATACATGATAAGAAATTACTGGCTAAAACATTTTATCTTTCACCTACCTAATTAATGAAAACTTATCTATTTTGTGTGTGCATTAAAGATGTCTATCTTCTATCAGATTTTGTCAAAGGAGTAATGGATGAATTAGTCCATTTAACACTCTCCCTTAATTTTGACCATTACAAAAATTAACACAAACTATGCCTAAGTGTTGTCTCTGAAATTCAAAAGTATTTATTCCCAATTGTTTGGTGAAGATATCTGCTAATTGTTCTTTCGAACCAAGAAACTATAGCATAATGCTACCATCATTGAGAAGCTCATGCGGTGAAACACATGATTCTTAAATAATGCAATTGCTGAATTGTTGTCACAAAATATAGGATTTGGTTCATTTTCTCCATGTGCAAGATCACTAAGGATAATTCTCAACCACAGTGTATGACATGCTAGTAAATTTCCTCCCACATACGACGAAATTGTGACGATGGTTGGTTTCTTAGAAGCCCTTGAAATCAAGCCTGTACCAAACATAAATGCATACCCAAAAGTACTTTTCCTATCATCAACATTACCTATAAAATCACTATCTGTATATCCAACAAGTGAATCATCTTCTCACATAGAATACCAAATTCCAAAGTCTATTATGCGTGCAATATACCTCAAAATTCTTTTTCCAACTTTCCAATGAGAGATTTTGGGATTCTCCATAAATATGGAAATTGATCTTACTCCATACATAATATCTGGCCAGGTAGCTGTAAGGTACATGAGGCTTCCTACAAGCCTCTTATACAGAGTGTAATCAATTTATGTTCCTTGATCTTGTTTACTTAATTTTGTACCTGTTGCAATTAGTGTATCTATTGACTTGAATTTGTTCATTTTGAACCTTTTCGAAATATCTGTGGCATATTTTCGTTAATAGATAAAAATTCCCTTTTCAAATTGCTCAACTTCAATTCCCATAAAATATTTCATGAGACCAAGATTAGTCATTTCAAATTCACTTTGCATGGTTGCTTTGAATTCATTCAATGCCAAATTTTCTCTATAAATCATGTCATCAACACTGAGACAAATTATCAAAATATTACCTCTCTACTCTCTTTTGATACAAAGTCTGGGCTCATTGTTGCTCCTGTTGAACCCATTGTTGAGCAAATAAGTATCAATGTGACTTTACCAAGCTCTTGGAGCTTGATTCAAAACGTACAATGATTTCTTCAATATGTACACTTTTTACTCTTTACCTCTTATCTGAAATCGTTGTGTTTGATCCACATAAACTTCTTCCTTTAAAAAATCATTTAGAATGACTTATTTAACATCCATTTGATAGATTCACCATTTTCTTTTAGCTGTAACTACCAAAACGGCTCTCACAGTATCCAAACGTGCTACTGGAGCAAAGGTCTCTCCATAGTCAATACGTGGTTGTTGAGCAAACCCTTTTGCTAGAATTATTTCCTTGTTCTTCTCTAGCTTTTTTTTCTCATTGAATTTTGTCTTATACACCCATTTAACTGAAATACTAGTTTTACCTATGGGAAGATTCACAAAATCCCATGTGTTGTTTCTTTTAGTTGCTTTAATTTCTTTGTTCGTTTTCCTTCCTTTACTGCTTCTTCAAAGTATACAGGTTGATAAGATATCAAGGCAAAGTGTGCTTGTTGATCCATGTCATCATTCTACTCATAAATTTCTCTCAAGCTTCATGTTGTTTGGTTCCTTAAGTTTGTTATAGTGGGATATGAATCATTACTAGATGAAAAAGAAGAACTGTGCTCTGTTTTTTCTCCTTGGACTCATACTTGCAATCTTGGAAGTCTTGGTGGAGACGCTTGTTGTCTTGTACCCTCCACCTAATTATTTTCATGTGTAGAAGGAATTTGTTCTACAAGTATTTCACTTGTTTGGTTACCCCAAGATTTATCTTCTTGGAATTTCACATCTCTGCTTACTATCAACTTCTTGGTAATAGAATTATACAACATATATGCTTTAGACTGTTCATTATATCCCACAAATATATATTTTTCACTTCTATCATCAATATTTCACATCATATCTTCAAGAACACGAGCATAAGCTACACAACCAAAAACTTTAAAATGAGAAATACCACTCCAAGATTCTTGAGGGACTTGATATTTCAGACTGGTGGTTGGTGAAATTTTTTAAATATAAAGTGAGCATGCTTCACCCCAGTATTCATTTGAGAGGTTCTTGGCCTTTATCATACTTCTGTTCATATTCATTATTTTATGATTCTTCCTTTCAACTACTCCATTATGTTGTGGAGTGTATATTACAATAAATTGTCTCTTGATTCCATGCTTCATGTAATATGTTTCAAATTTCTTGGAGTCATACTCACCTCCTCGATCTGATTTGAGTACTTTGATGTACTTTCAACTTAGTTTCTTTGTCAAGGATTTAAACTCTTAACTTTTCAAATGTCTCTAATTTGTGCTTGAGAAAGTACACCCATGATTTCGTGCTAAAATCATCAATGAATGTTAGAAAATAAAAGTTGTCTCCTATTGACTGAGTTTGCATTGGAACAAAAAGGTTTGTATGCACCGTTCAAGGTGTTCTTTTTCTCTGTAGGAATCATTGGGAAAACTATCCCTATGGTGTTTGGCCAAAATACAACTCTCACACGAGTTTTTTTGTTCATTGATAATGGGGAAAATTTTGACCATAGATTTATTCTGTAAAAGACTAATACTGCTAAATGGTAAATGATCGTATATAAGATTCCACAACCAAGTCTCATTTGAGCTTGATACATTTTGGGCATATGACTATGACAAACTAACATTTCTTGTCATCAAAGGGAACATTCTACTTTCGGTCATTTGTATTTGAAGGATCTATGCAGGCCTATCTATGGACTAGATAATTATTCAATGAAATAACATAACAATATACTAAATACTAAATGATTAAATCACAATATCATAGAAAGAAGAAAGAATTGTAATAGCACAAAAAGGTTGTGTTCACTATGATCAACCATGATCCTTATAAGAATACATGGCCTCATAGAATAAACAGTTAGTTTCTCCTGATTGAACGCTTACAACAATTGATTTTAGAAAACTACTCATGCATTTTTGCATGCATTATTTAGTCAAACAATCTATATCTGAATACTAACCGACATAAAAGAAAATTGTAAATAGATTGCATCATGCCAGATGATTGACAAGACTGCATCAATTACCAACATACCCCCCTTTGATGCTGAGAGGGCTCACAATCTGATCTCGAAGTTTAAAAAATTGGACTTTAACAACTCCCTTAATGAAAATGTCTGCAATTTGTTCTTGAGTCTTTATATATCTTAGTTCTACTTCCTTCCTTTGCATCAAATCTCTAATGAAATGATACTTTAAATCAAAATGTTTTGTCCTGCTATGATGGAATGGATTCTTGGCCAATTTGATGGCACTAGTGTTATCACAAAATATCACTGTAGGATGAATTTGCTTCTCTCCAATTTCTTCTAAAACTTTTCTAAGCCATAATGCTTGTGTACGTGCTGAGGTGACTGCAACATACTCTTCTTCTGTGGATGAAAGTGAAACTATACTTTTCTTCTTTGAGATCCAAGTAATAAACCCCTAACCAAAAGATAAACAATTACCAGATGTAGACTTCCGGTCGTCCAAACTACCTCCCCAATCAGAATCACTAAATCTAACAAGATTAAACCTTTTAGAAGTGTAGTAATGATTACCAAAATTTAGATTTCCTCTCACATACCTCAAAATCCTCTTGGTTGCCTTCATATGTATTTTAGATGGCTCTGTCATGTATCTTGAAACAAGAGAAACTGAATAATAAATATCAGGTCTTGTGTGGGTTAGAAACATCAAACTTCCAACAATACTTTTGTATGTTGCCTCATCAACTATTTCACCACCATCATCTCTACACAACACAATTCCATGAGCAGTTGGAGTGGAGGTTGGTTTACTATCTACCATATCAAATTTCTCCAACATATCTTTTGCATACTTTGTTTGACAAATGCAAATTTCATCCTCATTTTGATAAACCTCCATACCCATAAAATATTGCATGAGACCAAAATATTTCATCTCAAATTCATTCATCATAGCAATTTTGAATTCATCCTTCATCTTAGAACGGCTACCCATATATAATAAGTCATCAACATATAGACTTACAATAAGAATATCATTACCTTCTTGTTTGTAGTAAAGTGTAAGTTCACTTTTACTTCTATTGAAGTCACTCTCCTGAAAATATCCATCAATCCTAGCATACCATGTTCTTGGTGCTTGCTTGAGGCCATACAAATCCTTCTTCAACTTGTATACTTGATGTTCTTTTCCTTTCATTTCAAAACCTTGTGGTTGTTCCACAAACAATTCTTCTTCTAAGTACCCATTCAAAGAGACACTTTTCACATCCATGTGATGAATGCTCCATTTCTTCTGAGCTGCTAATAAAATCATAATTCTAACAGTCTCCTGTCTTGCTACAGGTGCAAATGTTTCTTCATAATAAATTCCATACCTCTGTGTAAAGCCTTTAGCAACTAATCTTGCCTTGTGTCTTTCAACACTCCCATCACTATTGTACTTAGTCTTGTAGACCCATTTAGTACCAATCTTTTTCTTGTCATGTGGAAGTTTTGTAAGATCCCAAGTATCATTCCTGTGAATAGAATATATCTCTTCTTTCATTGCTTGCACCCAAACCTCATTAGTACATGCATCTTCAAAACATGATGGTTCAAAATCAACCTTGGAAAGTAAGGAAAAATTTATTGTCTCACCTATTGGATTTTCTTCATGTGCTGGACTTTTACTCCTTTGATAAATGTCACTTAATATTCTTACCTTCCTTGCAGAATTTGAATTTGATGTTGGGCTTGCACTTAGAACTGAAGAATTAGATGAGGGGCTACTTGGTGGATTTGTAGCACTTGGAGCTGAAATATTAGTGGGCTGCTCATTATCAATATAATCAATAATATCCTTATTCAAAACAGATTTAGACATATCATCATGGCATTTTTTATGACCATAAACTCCCCCTTCATAAAAAATTACATCTCTTGACATAACAATGCTATTAGTGAGGGGATTATACAACTTGTAAGCCTTACTTTGTTCACTATATCCAACAGAAATGCAAAACTCACTTTTTGGATCTAACTTTTGTCTCTTTTGATCAACTACATGGACATAGGTTACACAACCAAAGACTCTGAAATGATTAACATTAGGTTTTTTTTCATACCAGGCTTCATATGGAGTCATCATATCAAGTGCACTTGTGGGACATCTATTGAGAATATATATAGATGTAGCAACTGCATCACCCCAAAAAGAATTGCTTAATCCCTTGGTTTGTAACATACTTCTTTCCATTTCCACCACTGTATTATTTTTCCTCTCTGCTACTCCATTTTGTTGAGGTGTGTAAGTAGTGGTGAGTTGTATTTTGATTCCATTCATATCACAATAATTCTGAAAAGATTTTGAACAAAATTCTCCTCCATGATAAGTCCTTAAGCACTTGATTTTGCAACCTCTTTCATTTTCCACAAGGGCTTTAAACCTCTTGAATGTATCAAAGAATTTATCCTTAGTATTCAAAAAATAAACTTAACACTTTCGTGAGTAATCATCATTAAAAGTAATAAAATATGATGAGTTACCCAAACTGTTTATCTTCATAGGACCGCAAATGTCTGAGTGAACTAACTGAAGTGGATATTGGGCCCTCTGTGCATTTCCTTTTGAAGATTTCTCTCTTGCATGTTTTCCTTTAGCACATCCTTCAAAAATATCCTTATGTTATTGAACCTTAGGAAAACCATAAACTGATTCTTTTGATGTTAGAAGATTCAGACTATGAAAATTCAAATGTCCATACCTGAGATGCCACAACCAACTTTTTCCTTCATGTGCCATATTGGCAAGATGGTTGTTATGTTCTCCAAACATCAATGGAAACATCCTATTCTTTGACATAGGCACAACTGTAACCACCCTATTGCCTCTATTATTATCATAAATTGTACATTGTTGATTTTCAAACACCACCTTATAATTTTTCTCACACAATTGGCCAACACTCAATAAATTATTATTTAATTGTGGAGTGTAATAAATGTCTTTAACACTTTTCATACCTTCTTTAGTATGAACTTCCATAGCTCCTTTTGCAACAACGTTCAATGCTTTGTCATCACCCTTCTTGATCTTGTATTTTAAACTCTCATCCATTGTAGAAAATAGCTTCTTATTTCCTGACATGTGGTTAGAACACCCTGAATCTAAATACCAAATATCTTTAGTGCCATTTCCAGCTTTGTCATAAGATAAAAATAAATTGTTTGAAGAGGCTTCATCACCTTCTTGAGCATAATTAACACCTTTGTTATTATTATCTTCTTTTAATCTACAATCCCTTTCAAAGTGACCATACATTTTACAATAATAACACTGGATATTTCTTTTATCAAATATGCCTGTGCTTCTTCCTCTTGAACCACCTCTTCCTCTTGGATAATTTTGAGTTTGACCTCTACCATGCCTTTGGTTTCTTTTTCCTCTAGTGTTGGCATCTTCATTCTTTGTAATTTGCAATTTTGAAAAAAAAGCTTTCTCACCACTTTCTCCAAATGAATCTATAAATCTTTCCTCATGAGACATAAGAGATCCAACTAGGTGATCAAACTCAAGAGTAGACAAATCCTTGCTTTCCTCAATGATTATGGAAACATGGTTCCACCTTGGTGTTAGAGACCTCAACACCTTTTTAATCAAAACCTCTTTGTCCACAATTTCTCCAAGACTAGCCATCTTATTGACTACATCTTTTACTGTCACACAATAATCACTTACATTTTCAGCTTCTTGCATCTTCAAATTCTCAAATTCTCTTTTCAATGTCTGTAGCTTGACAACTTTGACTTGATCACTGCCTCGGTAAGCTTCTTGTAGAGTCTTCCAGGCATCCTTTGTTGTCTTTTCACCTGCAATTCTTGGAAACAAGCTTTTATCAAGAGAAATTTGAATATGAAATAAATCTTGAGCATTCTTCCTTCTAGATTCCTTCTTAGCTACTCTATCATTTTCATTAAGAGTGGTCCAATATTTTGGCTCTGCATAACCTGTTTCTACAATCTCCCATAGATATTTCCGTATCAAAAACATCATCATCTTGATGCACCAATAATCATAATCACTTCCATTCAATTTTGGAATGGGCAATGAATTAGAGTTTGACATGATTACCCTAAAACAACAACCAACTATGATACCAAATGAAGGATCTATGCAGGCCTATCTATGGACTAGATAATCTTTCAATGAAATAGCATAACAATATACTAAATACTAAATGATTAAATCACAATATCATAGAAAGAAGAAAGAATTGTAATTGCACAAAAAGGTTGTGTTCACTATGATCAACGTTGATCTTTATAACAATACATAGCCTCGTAGAACAAACAATTAGTTGCTCCTAATTGAACGCTTACAACAATTCATTTTAGAAAACTACTCATGCATTTTGCATGCATATATTTGAGTACTAACCGACATAAAAAAAAGTTGTAAATAGATTGCATCATGTCAAATGATTGACAAGACTGCATCAATTACCAACAATATTGTGGCTATAATTTTATTGTTGGGTGGTTTGTTGAATATTGTACACTTAGAACCTTCAAAAATGACCTTATAACCATGTTCATTCATTTGGCCTTCACTCATTAAGTTATGTCTATGACTAGGTACATAATAAACATCATGAATATCCTTCTTTTCATCTTGTTTGGTTAATAGAGAAATAATACCCTTTGCTACAACTTTTTTTAATAATTATCTCTCAATTTAATTTGAGATGTGACAGAGGTATCTAAACTAGAAAACAATTTTTTGTTACATGTCATATGATTGTTGCAACCACTCTCCAACAACCAGATATCATGATTGTTGCTTGTTTCTTCTGTAACTTGACATGAAAAGAACATTGATTCAAATGTTGCTTCGTGAGTCTTGGTAACATTTTCTACGCCCCTATTCATATATGCTTGGTTCTTTTTTCATTCACTTCCATAATGAGAAAACTTCTTACAATAATAACACTTGATCCTTGATTTTCCAATCCATCATGGATGATTAAAATTTCTTCCTCTCCCCCTTTGATTCTAATAGTGTTGGTGTGGTTGTTTTGATTTTTCACTATGTTATGAACATTATGAAGTTGACCTCTCTCTTGTTTGAGAGCAACGTCTTCCTTGTCTTCCTCTGCTTCCATTCCCTCGACCTATGCCTCTGGCTATGGAGGCCAGAAACTGAAATGATTCTCCAAACATTCAATATTTTGACTGAACCTACTTTTATGGATTAACAAATATCTCATGGGTTCTTCAACTATCAATTCTTATAGGTCTTTCGACTCTTCTATGATGACCACGACCATATTAAATTTATCAGGAAATCTTCAAAATACCTTCTCAACAAACTTTTTTTCTGGAATGTCTTCTCCATGGGTGCACAACTGATTCACGATGCTCATGACATGGGTCATAAAATGATCTAAAAAAGCTGAATCTTTCATTTGAAGAGTCTCAAAACTCTTCCCGAGTGTATGCAACTTTGCATTTTTTACTTTGTCAGTCCCCCGATAGCCTATTTCAAGAGTATACCATGCTTGCTTGGCATGATCTAATGCTGCAACTTTGGGGAAAATATATTCAGCCAACCCTTTTTGGATGAGACATAGGGCTTTTCTATCCTTCTTCCTGAGTCCTCTGAGGGCACTTCTCTGCGCATTTGTCATTACCTACAGATCCATCGGATCTGGTTCCTGAAATCTATTAACAATTCCTTCCTACAAATCTTCATACCGGAGGATATTCTTCATCTTAATAGACCATACAGATCATAGTTCTTACCCGTTAAATGTGGACCTTGTGTGAGCACTAGGATGTTTCTAGACGCCATGGCTTAGATCTTGATGAAATCTCGCTCCTTTATCGAAATGGGAAAACCCCAAATGTTGTTTTTTCTCTTGCTCCTCTGTCGAAATGGGAAAAAAAACAAAAAATTTGCTCTTCCTCCTTTGTCAAAATGGGAAAAATCCCAAATTTTTTTTTGCTCTTGCTCCTTTGTCGAAATGGGAAAAAACCCAAATTCGAAATGGGAAAAAAAACCGAATTTTTTGCTTGGGGGCTTCTTGTCGAGAGTTGGATGCACCCTTTACACTAGCTGGGGGGATGTCCATCTTCATTAGACTCTCTTAGGCAGGGGGCGTCTATCTCCAAAACTCAATTTTCTTAAAGTGTTTTCCCTCAAACTTTCTCCCTAGAAGATCCTGAAAGTTGTTTGTCTTCCTGTTGTGGCTAAAAGAAGCCCAAAAGTGCTCTCCAACACCCTGCAAATGCTCTCCAATTTTCAAAAAGTCTTACTCTAGCTCTGATAACATGTTCAAGCTCAAGGAGAGGAAACCATTCATGAAACAAAGCATACACATAGAAAACATTTATGGAGCTATTCAACATGTTCAAGCTCAAGCAGAGGAAACCATTCATAAAACAAAGAATACACATAGAAAACATTTATGGAGCTATTCAACTCTTCTTCACATTCAAGTAAAACTGAAATTACAAAATACATTATAAGAAATAAATCTATAGAACACTCTATCCTTCACCTACCTAATAAATGCAAACTTACCTATCATCTCTATATATTTAAGATGCCTATGCTCTATAAGATTTGGTCAAACAAGTAATAGAGGAATTACTACATTTAACAATAGTACCTCCTTGTGTATCCAGGGACGTCCTTCGACAATATTACACCGAGGGGAGGATACCTATTGGGTCTCTCTTTGGAGAAAAAATGAAAAACAATAGTTATCTTTTTCTGTGCATTAATCCTTTTCCATATAGGCGTTGTTGTAAGTTATTTGTACTATTAAAAAGGCCTTTGTTATGGGTTTTCAATAGCTAGAAGAAATACTTCTATTGCGAACTATTATATCAAATAAAGAAAAACGCGTTTCTGTGCATTAATCCTTTTCCATATAGGCGTTGTTGTAAGTTATTTGTACTATTAAAAAAGCATTTGTTATGGGTTTTCAATAGCTAGAAGAAATACTTCTATTGCGAGCAATTATATCAAATAAATAAAAACGCGTGTCAGGCATAGAAGAAAATAATACCTAATTCATGATATTTGTAATAGGCAAAGGTTGTTGATGGAGATCCCATACGCAGTTGGGATGTGTTGTTGTAAATTATTTGTAATATAAATTTTTCCATAACAACTGTTTCTGTCTTTTGATGCAAAAGTTATTTGGATTGGTTTGTAGAAATAACTAAATGCAACAGAGGAGTTGGATTCTGTCACTGTTCACTAAGCATTGAAGCAGCAATAACGAATAATAGAAAATTAATTATTGTGGTTAGCTATTTTTGGAGAGTTATAATTTTTCAGTTATAAATATCGTTGCAATCGTCCATAATAGGATTCATATTTGTCAAATAACTACCACTGCAATATTATATATTTCAACCAACAGAGAACCAGTTGTAGCCATTATGTGTTGTAAGATTTAGTTATTTAATTTAATGCAAAACTCAACTTACTGCAATTTAAAAATAATCCTATGGCAAGTGCAGTCCAAAATGTGTCATTCTCGTTGCAGCAGATGTTATGAAAGAAAGATTCAGGGCTCCTTTCTTTCTCCCTTCTAACCACCAACTCTGGCAGAAATACCTGTAATTTTTGGCAACCCCCAATTCCACATCTTGATGGCTTATAGAAAGCACTAAAATCATTTATGATTGAGAGAATGGACGCATACACCGAAATTTATGATAGAGGCATGCGTGTTTCGCTGAGAGAAGCACTTCGTTGGGGAAGTAAAGATTTATAAGAAGTGCATTGTTCATTATGGTTGCAGCATCGTACTTTAGCAATGAGTAGTGTGTTCACATTATTCATTATCCAGTGAGTCAATTATTGGTTTAAAATCTTTTTTTGCTTGTTTCTAAGATGGTGAATAGTTTATTGAACAGTGTTTAATGTTAATCACTAGTGTTTAATGGTTTAATGTATTGAACAATGTTTAATGTTAATTACTAATAATGATTTAATGATTTACTCACTATATGGTGCTTAATGTTAGCTACTAATAATGTGGTTTCAATAATATCAATATGTATTTGACTAAAAATATGATTATCTCTATCTTGATATTTTTTAAACATGCAAAAATAAACTTAAAAGTAGAACATTTAGACTACATAATTCTAATGAATTGAGACATCAACTAATTAAAGTTAAAAATTCATATATTGATATATTGTTTCTTATTTTTAAATTTTAACTTTCAAATTGTTTTAATAATACTGTATTATTTTTATTTTCTAATGATCTTGTATTATTTTTCTCTTTTCATATATATATGATTTTTTTGATTTAATTATATTAAATAAAAATTGAAATTGTGCAATTCTCTTTTCATATATATATATATATATATATATATATATATATATATATATATATATTATTTAATTATATTAAATAAAAATTAAAATTATGCAATTGAAGTCAATATTAACCTTAGCTATGGTATCATTTATGATTTCTTTGATTTAATTATATTAAATAAAAATTAAAATTGTGCAATAAAAATCAATATTGACCTTAGCTATGGTACCATTTATGATTTCTTTGCTTTAATTATATTAAATAAAAATTAAAATTGTGCAATTAAAATCAATATTGACCTTAGCTATGGTACCATAATGACAATTAAAAAAATTGAGATTATGTTAGCTATGGTACCATTAAGATCAATATTGACCTAAGGTAAACTAAAATATATTTAATATAAGATTCAAAACTCAATCTTATATTAAATGTAAAATTCAAAACTCAATTTTAGAATAAGAGACTTGTAAAAATATGATTAAGTAACATGTAAATTAATGTCACCTTACTGATGATGTTTTCTAAAAGTTTTTGGCATAGATTTGAATTCACATATAAATTTGAATTACATCATTATATATCAACATTTTGAAGATGGTTATACTAATACCAAAACTAAATTAATCTATCATTTCAAAACTCATACTGCAGGTAAAGTGATGGGGCATGAACTTTAAGCCTATCTTGTCAATCTCTATGTCATCATTGCATTAGTTTTCCCATTATTATCCCTTAGTCCGTGGGGTTGATAAATATTCCATCCCATTTTCCATTCTTTTCCTTAAAATTTGGATTTGGTTTCATATTTTATTAAAACATCTGGTTTTTCTATTCAAGGTTTGGTGGCTTGCCTCGGCATTTTCTGGCCTTTAGTTCAACCACAATTCTATGTGGTAATATTGTTTCCTTCCCTGTTTTAGAATATGTAGCATTAGTATATTATGGGTCATGGTGTTAGCAGTGGTGGAGCGCAGAGTTCTTGTTCTTTGGGCAACTTTTTCCGCTCACCTCAACCCTAAAAAACACAGCCAACCCAAGGAAGCTCTAAAAGTACACCTCTTCCCCACTCACTCGTATGTGACAAAACGAGAGTCCTCATCGCCATCAAGGTGTGTAGAACTTCCAATAACTACCATCGGGCTCATGGCAAAAACAGTGAAAATTTAATTTAAGCAAGTGGGTCCTTCCACTCGTTAAGAACATTAATTTTTCTGTCGTATCTTCAGTCTCCGCTATACTACAGTTTTGATTAAATTTATGTGGAATCGTTCATATTTGTTCAAGATTAAGCAGAGGAAACCATTCATGAAAGGGAGTATACATTAAAAAAAAAAACAAAAAACTATGGAGCTATTAAGTCTTTTTCACATTCACATCAAACTAAAATTACAAAATACATGATAAGAAATAACTCTTTAGAATACTTCATCTTTCACCTATCTAATAAATGCAAATTTATTTATCTGGTCTCTGCATTTAAGATGCCTATCCTCTATCAGATTTTGTCAAATAAGTAATGGAGGAATTAGGTGTGTGTATTTAAATTATGCCTATCTATTATCTCTAAAATTCAAAAGTATTTCTTCCCAATGGCTTGGTGAAAATATCTGCTAATTGTTCTTTCGAACCACTAAATTGTAGAATATTGCTACCATTATTGACAAGCTTGCAGATTAAATGACAGTGAGTGTCTATTTGTTTACTCTTGCGCTGAAACACATGATTCTTAGATAATGCAATTGCTGAACTGTTGTCACAAAATATAAGATTTGGCTCATTTTATTCATGTTCAAGATCACTAAGGATCATTCTCAACCAAATTGCATGACATGTTGTTGAAGTTTCTGCCACATACTTTGTTGTTGTTGAATAAATTGTAACGATGATTTTTTAACAGTGAATTTTTTCTAAGAAGCCCATGAAATATCTGTTGCCTTGCATTTTTTCATTTTGAACCTTTTAAAATATCTATGGAATATTTTTAGTGACAAATAAAATTTATCTTTTCATTGCTCAACTTCAATTCCCAAAAAATATTTCGTGAGACCAAGATTAGTCATTTCAAATTCATTTTCCATGGCTTCTTTGAATTCATTCAAGAACAAATTTCATGTATAAATCATGTCATCAACATAGAGACAAACTATCAAAATATTACCTCTGTGGTCTCTTTTGGTGTAAAGCGTGGGATCATTGTTGTCCTTGTTGAACCCATTTTTGAGCAAATAAGTATCAATGTGACTGTACCAAGATCTTGGAGCATGCTTCTAACCATACAATGTGTTCTTCAATATGTACACTTTGTACTCTTTACCTCACATTTGAAATCATAGTGGTTGATCCACATAGATTTATTCCTTTAAAAATCCATTTAGAAAGACTAATTAAACATCCATTTGATAGAAGTGCCACTTTTTTATAGCTGCAACTACAAAAACTACTCTCACAGTATCCAAACGTGCTAGTGTCTAACCATAGTCAATATTGGGTTGTTGATCAAATCCTTTTGCTACAAGTCTTGCCTTGTGCTTCTCTACTTTTCCTTTCTCATTGAATTTTGTCTTATACACCCATTTAACTCTAATGATAATTTTACCTATGGGGAGATCCACAAGATCCCATGTGTTGTTTCTTTCAATTGCTTCAATTTCTTTGTTTATTGCATCCACCCATTTTCTTCCTTTACTACTTCTTCAAAGTATATTGGTTGATAATATATCAAGGCAAAGTGTGCTTGTTGATCCAAGTCATCATTATCCTCATAAATTTCTCTCAATCTTCTTGTTCTTTGGTTCCTTAAGTTTTCTATAGTCGGATCCAAATCATTACTAGATGAAGAAGAAGAATCATGCTCTATTTTTTCTCCTTGGACTTGTACATGCAATATTGGAAGTTTTGGTGGAGAAACTTGTTGTTGTGTAGCTTCCACCTACTTATTTTCCTTTTCATGTATAGAAGGAATATGTTCTACAAGTATTTCACTTCTTTGGTTATCCCAAGATTTATCTTCTCGGAATTTCACATCTCGCATTACTATCAACTTTGTGGTAATAGGATTATACAACCTATATGTTTTATATTGTTCACTGTATCCCACAAATATACATTTTTCACTTATATTATCTAGATTTCTCCTCAGCTCTTTAGGATCATGAGCATAAGCTACACATCCAAAAAATTTAAAATGAGAAACACTAGATTCATACTTCTCGAGGCTTCTTGAGGGACTTGATCTTTCAAATTGTTGGTTGGTGAAAATTTTAAAATATAAACTGAGCATGACACTACTTCACCCAAATATTCATTTGACACACTCTTGTCCTTTAGCATACTTCTGGACATATTCATTATTGTCTGATTCTTCCTTTCAACTACTACATTCTGTTGTGGAGTGTATCTTGTGGTAAACTCTTTTTTGATTCCATGTTGCCTGCAATATGTTGCAAATTCCTTGGAATCATACTCATCTCCTCGATCTAATCTGAGTACTTTGATGTACTTCCCACTCTGTTTCTCTGTCAAGGATTTAAATTCTCTAAATTTTTCAAGTGTCTTTGATTTGTGCTTGAAAAAGTACACCCATGCTTTCATGCTAAAATCATCAATGAATGTTAGAAAATAAAAGTTGTCTCCTATTGAATGAGTTTTCATTAGACCACAAAGGTATTTATGCACCAATTTAAGGTGTTATTTTCCTCTATAGAAAGCATTCATAAAACTATCACTTTGGTGTTTGGCCAAAATACAACTCTCGCAAGAGTTTTTCTATTCATTTATAATGGGAAAGCCTTTAACCATAGACTTATTCTATGAAAGACTAAGACTGATAAATGGTAAGTCACCATATCTAAGATTTGATTATCAAGTCTCATCTGATATTGATACATTTTGGGAATATGACTTTGACAAACCTACATTTCTCAATATCAAAGGGAACATTCTATTTTCGATCGTTTGTATTGTGGCTATATTTTTCTTAGTGGGTGGTTTGTCCATGATTGTATACTTTGAACCTTCAAAAATGACCTTATAACCATGTTCATTCACTTTCCATACACTCATTAAATTATATCTAAGACAAGGTACATAATAAACATCATGAATATCCTTATTTTCATCTTGTTTGGTTAATACATAAATTATACCCCTACCTGCAAATTTCTTTTGATATTCATCTTCCAATTTAATTTGAGATGTGATATAGGTATCTAAACTAGAAAAAAAATCATTTTTAGCTATAATATAATTGTTGCAACCATTTTCCAACAACCAGAGATCATGACTATTTCTTGCTTCTTCTCTAACTTGACATGAAAAGAGCATTGATTCCGCTGTTCCTTCTTCATTGTTGGTAACATTTGCTCTGTCCCTATTCATATATTATTGCTTCTTTATGCATTCACTTTCGTATTTACCAAACTTCTTGCAATAATAACATTGGATCCTTGATTTGTAAGTCCATCTTGGTTGATTAAAATTTATTTCTCTCCCCCTTTTGTTTTGAGAGTGTCTCTGTGGTTGTTCTAATTTTTTGTTGGGTATGTGTGATATTCTTTGCATGAGTAGTAGTGTCTGCGTTGTGCCAGACGCATAGGCGGGTTTGAGGGGGGGCCTCTAGGCCTCCCCTTGGGGGGTGCAGGGGGGAGAAATCCCCCCACATGTGGGTTCCTGAGCAGTGCCTTGGAGACTTTTTTTTTCCTTCGGAAACATGTCACATATTTAGGTAGTTTTTTGGAACATGGTTTTTTACCGACGTTTTTCTATTTCTGGTTAAGGAACTAGGGTTGTTGACTAATCCAAGTCATTGGGTTAGGTTTTTGGATGTCGATGGCTCCTATATGTATATTGTATTGTAAACAATGTATCACTATGAATGAATATAGAATATGTTGGTTTTCCTAGTTTGGGTTTGTAGGGGAAAAATCTCTATGTAATGTTTGTATTTGTCATTGTATCTTTTTTGTTCTTTTACTGAAAATCTATTTGCAATAAATATTGTACAAGGTTAAAATCTACATATTTCAGTATGTTCTGAACATTTTGAAGTTGACCTCTCTCCTTTTGCGAGCGACCTCTTCCTCGTCTTCCTTTTCTTCTATTCCCTCGACCTATGTCTATGCTTATAGAGGCTTGATACTAAAATTCTTTCTCCAAATATTCATTATTTTGAATGAACCTACTTTCATGGGTTAACACAGATCCCATGAGTTCTTCAACTATCAACTGTGATAGGTTATTCAACTCTTCTATGGCCACCACGACCATATTAAATTATCAGGAAGGCTTTAAGGTACCTTCTGAATGACTTTTTTTTCTTGAATGTCTTCTCCATGGGCACGTAGATGATTCTTGATGCTCGTGACATGGGTCATAAAATGATCAAAAAAATATGAATCCTTGATATGAAGAGTCTCAAAACTCTTCATGAGTGTTTGCAACCTTGCATTTTTTACTTTGTCAGTCCCCTGATAGGCTATTTCAAGAGTATCCCATGCTTGTTTGGCATGATCTGTTGTTGCAACTTTGGGGAAAATATATTCCTCTAACCCTTGTTGGATGAGCCATAAGAATTTTCTATCCTTCTTCTCATGTTCTTCGAGGACATTTTTATACTCATTTCTCATTACTTGTAGATCCGCCAGATCTAGTTCATGAAAATCATTAACAAATGCTTCCCCACAATCTTCAGACCAGAGGAAATTATTCATATTAATATACGATACCTCATATTTATTACCCATTAAAATTGAACCTCGTACGAGAAAGAGGTTGTTTATAGATACCATGGTTTAGATCTTGATGAAATTTTCATCCTCGGATGAAATGGGAAAAAACCCAAATGTTGTTTTTTCTCTTGCTCCTCTATCGAAATGGGAAAAAACCCAAAAAAATTTATCTTGCTCCTTTGTCCAAATAAGAAAAATACCAAAGTTTTTTTTTCTTACTCCTTTGTCGAAATGGGAAAAAACCCAAATTCAAAATGGGAAAAAAAAACCCAAATTTTTACTTATGCTTCTTATCGAGAGGTGGAATCATCCTTTACACTAGATCGATGTAATCCATCCTCCTTGGACTCTCTGTATACATGGGTAGGGGGCATCCGTCTCCAAAACTCATTTTTTAAAACCGTTTTCCCTCAAAATTTCTCCCTATAATATTCTGGAAGTTGCTCCTCTTCCTATTGTGGTTGAAACAATCTCGAAAGTGCTCTCCAATAGCCTGTAAATTCTCTCCAATATTCGAAGAGTCTTACTCTAGATCTGATACCATGTTCAAGGTAAAGCAGAGGAAACAGTTCATGGAACATATCATACACAGAGAAAAAAACTACGGAGCCATTTGTCTCTTCTTCACATTCACATAAAACTAAAATTACAAAATACACGATAAGAAATAACTCTCTAGAACACTCCATCCTTCACATATCTAATAAATGCAAACTTACCTATCTTGTATGCACATTTAATATTTTTTTCCTCTATCATATTTGGTCGAACAAGTAATGGAGAAATTATAGACATTTAACAATAGTGTTTCCTTGTATATTCATAGGAGTCCTTCAACAATAGTGCAGTATATGACAGGGGAAGGATACCTCTTGGGTCTCTCTTTGGAGAAAAAATGAAAAATAGTAGTTATCATTTTCTGTGCATTAATCATTTTCCATATAGGCATTGTTGTAAGTTATTTGTACTATTAAAAAGTCTCTCTTATGGGTTTTCAATAGTTAGAATAAATACTTCTGTTGTAAGATAATATATCAAATAAAGAAAAGCGCATGTCAGGCATCGAAGAAAATAATGCCTAAATCATGATCTTTGTAATAGGTAAAGTTTCTTCATGGAGATCCCATACGGATTTGGGATGTGTTCTTGTAATTTATTTGTAATATAAATCTTTTCATAACAACTGTTTCTATCTTTTGATGCCCAAAGGGGTTGGATTCGATGGTGGAATGTGAGGAGTTTTTCGCCGTTGGAAAATGTTCAATTCCCGTGAGGCATTTAACTGGAGCCATGGGGGGGTATTTAGGTAGTGTTCAAATGTGTGGTTGTACCCATAGATACTATATTAAATGGTATCATGACCCATGCACAAATAAGCTGATGAAAGTCCACCCCATGTCCTCCAAATCTCAAACTTTGAAAAATTTGTTTATTTCTTTTGATGAAAAAGTTATTTGGATTGGTTTGTAGAAATAACTAAATGCAATAGAGGAGTTGGGTTATGTCACCGTTCACAAAGAATTGAAGCAACAACAACAACAAATAATAGAAAATAAATAGACACAGTAATAACTTTCCAATGCTTTCATAATTAAAATAACTTGTAACAAAAATGAATAACAAAAATTAAATAGACACATTAATAACTTTCCAATGCTTTCGGAATTAAAATAACTTTCAGAATTTTTACATATATATGTAAACTTCTAAAGTGAAGAATTGTATTATAATAATAATAATCTATTTTTAAGGTCACATCCAAGCGAGACACAAAATTGGTGTATGAGACCCCCTCCACCCAACGATTGGTAAAGTCTACGAAGGTATATATACCCTACCCCCCTAGATTTGAACTTGTGACCTCTTAGAAGGAAACACATGTTCTTAACCATCATACTTCAACTAATTTCTAATTCAATTGTTCTTGAAATATGGTAATTGTTGTGTCTAGCTATTTTTGGAGAGTTATAATTTTATAGTTATAAGTATCATTGAAATCATCCATAATAAGATTAAGATTTTTCAAATAACTACCACTCCAATATTACATATTTCAACCAATAGATAGTCCATTGCAACCATTATGCATAGTAAAAATTCATTATTTAATTTAATGTAAAACTGAACCTAGTGCAATTAAAATATAATCCTATAGGAAGTGCAATCTAGAACGTGTCGTTCTTGTCCCAGTGGATGCTATCTTGAACTTCAAGAAGATTATGAAAGAAAGATTCAATGGTTCCTTTCTTTGGCCCTTTCTAACCTCCAACTCTGGCAGAAATACCTATAATTTTTGGCAACCCCAAATTCCACATCTGGATGGATTATAGGAAGCGTTAAAATAATTTACGATTCAAATGCATACACCAAAATTTCACAGAAGATAGAGGCATGTGTGTTTCACTGAGAGAGCCACTTCATTGGGGAAGTAAATATTTATGATAATTAAATTGATCATTATGGTGGAAACATCGTAGATTAGCAATGAGTTTGGTGTGTGATCACATTAAGCGTATTTCATTATCTAGTGAGTCAATCAGTGGTTCACTACCTTTTTTTCGTGTTTGTTAGATGGTGAATAATGTGTATCGAACCCACAAGATGCACCATATAGTGAGTCATTGATTGATTCACTACATGGTGTTTAATGTTAACCACTAGTAATGTGGTTTCAATAATATCAATATGTACTTGAATAAAAATATGATCATCTCTGTTTTCAAACCTCAAAAAAAATTTAAAGGTAGAATATCTAGGCTACATATGTAATATTCGAGATATAAAATAGTATGCAAAACATAAATAATTAGCTAGAAACGGTAGATAAACAATGATATGACATAAACAACACCACAATAATACCAAAATTATACCAGAATAACACCAAAAAGAGCACTTTGATTACCCCGAGCAATGTTCACTTGCCTCTTCGAGGGGGAAACCTCTAGCAGAGCAGAGCTCTATTACAATAATATCCAAGACAAAACTTCTCATACCCTCTATTCCTATTTATACTAAATCTATCCATCCAAAAGAACAATCTAGAGGAATATCCTTCTAGACGTGGAAGCTTCTATTAGGTCTTCTTACATTTGACTTATTCCTCCTTATTGATATGCCTTATTAATATTGACCTTTATCACATTGAAATATATTATTCTATCCACTTGAGGGGTTTGGTAGGATAGGTCCCTAACATGCCCTCCCCCTTATTATCAGGCTTGTCCTCAAGGCTTGAAATGAGGAAATTGTTGCAGAATGTTAGCAGGATCCTAGGTGGCATCTGTTGGAGTTGTATCTTTCCACTGAACTAACACTTCCTTGATGGTATGCTAGTGAAGATGTTGTAGCTGGTCCAAAACTACTTGTGGTTGCAACCAAATGGATCCTTCTTCTTCTTGAGTTTGGAACTTAGTTCCAATCACCTTATTTAAGCAAGAGACATGAAAAGCATGATGGAGATTAGAATGATTGGGTAAACCTAACTAATAGGTCACCTTCCCAACGCACTTGAGAACTATATAAGGACCATAAAATTTGGGTGCCGGTTTCTGACAATGTTCGACCTTGAGTGAAGCTGGCTTGTGAGGTTGCAACCAAAGAAATACTTGGTCTCCTTCAACAAATTTCCATTCTGAGCGACCTTGATCAACTTGTTGGTTCATGTGATTCTGATCCATTACCAAATTCTCTTTGAGGGTACGGAAAATAGCTTCGTGAACTATAAGTATTTGTTCAACCGCCTGGACCTTCGATACACTTGTCATGTAGGAGAGAACTGAAGGTGGATTTTGTCCATATACTGCTTCAAAAGGAGTCATGCAAGTATTTGTATGGTAAGAAGTGTTGTACCACCATTCAGATAATGGTAACCATTGAGCCCATTGATTTTTCCTTTCAGAGGAAAAAAACCTCAAATAAGTCTCCAAACACTTAATGATGACTTTAGTTTGACCATCAGACTGGGGATGATAGGAGGTGCTGAGAGGAAATTGGGTTCCCTAGAGTTTGAACAATTCTTGCCAAAAATTACTGGTGAAAGTTGGATCTCGATCAAAAATAATATAATGAGGCATGCCATGAATCTTGACAATATGATCCATGAAAATTTGAGCCACAATTGATGTGATAAATGGGTGTTGAAGAGAACATAAATGAGCATACTTGGAAAGACGATCCACAACCACCGTGATGACGAACTTATTTCATGATTTAGGTAATCCTAGAATAAAATCCATAGAGATGTCCCTCCAACTAGTGGGTGGAATCAGAAGTGGTTGGAGTGTGCCAGGAGGTTTGATGGCTTCACCTTGGTTACCTTGACAAACATCAAATTCTGTTACAAAAGTGAGAACATCATTTTTCATACCATCCCAGAAAAAAGAACATTTGACCGAGTCATAGGTTTTAATAAACCCTGAATGCCCAGCTATGGGAGTAGCATGAATCTCAGAAAGCATTGTGGATTTAAGTTATGACTATTTACTTAAATAGAAATAACCTTTGTAGCGAATTTCATCATTCTACCAAGAGTACCTTGGGGAAACTGGAGAGTTGGCTTTCAAATGTTGTATCATAGGCGATATTTTAGGATCATGGAGCCATTCTTGGTGCACAACATGGAGCCAATATGGTACAATGACAGAGAGGTGAAAAGGGACTCTTCATCTTCATATTTTCAATAGAGAGCGTCAACAACCACATTTTACTTTCCTTTCTTGTAAATGATCTCATAATCATAACCAAAGAGCTTAGTTACCCATTTTTGTTGCTTTGTGGAGGAAGTTCGTTGCTCCGTAAAATAATTGAGGCTTTGATGATCTGTCTTAATTTGGAAGTGTTGCCCGAGGAGATAAGGGCACCATAGATCCATTGCATGAAAAATAGCCAACATTTCCTTTTCATAAATTGATTGGCCCAAATGGTGTTCAAAAAATTGTTTTATAGTAAAGGCCAAAGGTTTTCCCTCTTGCATAAGGAAAACTCCAATTCCTCTGCCTGAGGAATCACATTCGAGAACAAAGGCTTTTGTGGAGTAGTACACATAACTTCCTTCAAAGCTTGAAAATATCGATCAACTATGAGAGTAGAAGTGAAATAATTATTTTTAAGGAGAGCAGTGAGAGGGGCCACAATCTTCCCATAATTCTGAACAAACTTGTGATAATAGCCGGTTAAGCCTAAAAAACCACACAAGGTTTTGATAGTCTTGGGGCAAGTCCAATATGTCATTGCTTAAATATTTTTAGGATCCACCCGGAGACCAACGTTTCCAACTATATGACCTAAGTACTCTACTTTTGAGGCTCCAAAGGCACATTATAGTGTTTGAGAAAAATTTGGTTCTACGAGAGTAGATGGAGAATTTGATCCACATAGGAAAGATGATATTGCCAAGCTTTAATATAGATGAGAATATCATCAAAGAAAACTAATAAAAAACGATGGAGAAAGGGACAAAAGACATGATTCATGAGGCTTTGGAAGGTGGAGGGTGCATTACATAGGCCAAAGGGCATGAACAAAAACTCATAGTGACCCTCGTAATTTTGAAAGGAAGTCTTGGGTATGTCAGCTTCTTGCATACGTATCTGGTGGTAGCCAGAATACAGATAAAGTTTAGTGAAGTACTAAGAACCACTCAACTCATCCAAGAGATCATCAATGACAAGAATGGGGAACTTGTCCTTGATGGTGAACTTATTGAGGGAAATAAATTTGAGCCAGATGCGCCAAGTACCTTCTTTATTAAGTACCATGACCACATGGGAAGAATAAAGGCTAGTACTAGGGAGGATAACACCCACTTGGACCAATTCCTGCACTATTTTTTCAATTTCATTCCTTTGGAAAAAGGGGTTATGACAAGGGAGAGAATTGGGAGGAAGACTGTCGAAAACAAGGGGAATAGAATGATCATGAACAACACGAGAAGGAGGAAGTCCTTGACGGGTGGAAAAAAACCTTGATGTTTGGAAATGATAGCTTGGAGGTCAAGATGCATAGACGGTGTCTCAATGGCTTTAATAGAATGGAGTTTAGCAATAATACTGAAGTGGCCTTTCTTGAGGATATTTTCTATACAATGGGAACTAATGATATTAGGAGAACTAGTTGTGATACATTATAATTGATACTTGTGTCCTTAATGTTGGAATTGCATGGTTAATTCCTTAAAATTCATAAGAATGACACCCAAAGTGCGTAACGATTCAACACCTAGCACAATGTCACAACCTCCCATGTCAATGGAAAACATATGAGATTTCAGTTGGTAATGTCCAATTTGAAGACGAAAAATTTCACAACGCCCACCACATTTCATGGACCCACCATTGGCTATCATGATTTGAAAATTATTGACAGCAATAATATAGCAATTGGTTTCCTGGGCAATGCAATGATGCATAAAATTGTGGGTGCTACCACTCTCAACAAGGATGATGACCTTATTGTGCTTAATGTAGCCAATGAGCTTGAGCGTTTGTGGGGCTAAGAAGCCAATGAGGGCATGCAAGGAAATACATGGGTTAACATCAGGTGGGTCAACAGGATCCTGGGTAGCATTGGGAAGGGAGAGTTCTTCAAGAAGGGGAAATGTCACATCCTCTTCAGGAACATCTTCAAAAATGGACATAAATAGTTTTTTCTCCGTGCACTTGCGCCCCAGAAAATATTTTTCATCACAATTATAGAGAAGAACCTTCAGTTAGCGTTCAAACATTTCATCCCTAGTTTGGTTTTGGACCTTGAGGGGAGTGACAGGGGGGTTAGGATTAGTGGGTCGAGGGCGAGGAAAAAAATGGGGTTTTTTGTTCTAGTAAAAGACAACTTGTTGGGCCTCTTTAGCACATTGATTAGTTTCCAACCAAATTGGATGGAGGGCGAAGAGAACCTAAGATCAGATTTCATCCTTGAGACCAGTGATAAAGAATTCACAGAAGAACACATCTGACATGCCCTATGTTCAAAAGGCCAAATGCTCACAACTAGTGATGAAGTATTCCATTGTTCCTGTTTGTTTCAACTTGGTCAAACGACCGAGATAATGGGTATCAATATCAAAGCGGGCATAGATATTAGCAACAAATTGGGTCTAGGAAATATACCCTTGATGTGAATTCTTTCACCATTGACCCCATTGTCAATGTTTAGGATCTAGATAGAGGACAACATAATGAAGTTTGGCCAACTCGTCAGTAATACCATGCAAAGAAAAATAATGCTCCATTTGAGTGACCCAACCTGTAGGATCAGAGCCATCAAATTTATTGACCTCTACACATGGAAGATGGGGTTCAAGATGAAAGGAGTTGGAGTGAAAATGCAGAGACTGGGAGGAATCAACAACATCGGGTTGGTCTGATGAGGAAGGACCCATAGGGAGGTTCAACAATTGATTAACAACAAACTAGATGGAGGTCAATTGGGTTGTGAGGTTGGCTTCCATGTTATTAAATTTGTGCTCTAATTTTTCAATGCGAGAATGGGTAGAATCCATCTGAGATGTGAAATGATCAATCGAGATATGGGCTTGATTGATGGAATTTTGGAGTTCTTGGTTGCGAGTAGTTTCCATTTGGAGAGAGGAAGTGTTGGTAAGGGAAACAAAATGGGAGGGTGGGCCCATAAAAAATAAAAAAATTAGAAATGATAGGTACCACAACGATAAGGTTTTGAAGGGAAATGTAATGGATTAGGCAGAAAAACAGGTAAAATGGGAAGGGTCGGGTGCACTAAAACAAAAAGGATTATAAATAAAGGGTATGACTGCGATCAAGGTGAAAAGTGGAATCCAATGGAATAGGTCCCAAATAAGTGTGCTGGAGAGACTACTATAATCCGACCTGAAGAATACTACAGTGATGAAATGCCCAAATGCTTAACAGGATGAAATGTGTAGTAATTTCACAACCAGAATACAGAATACACTGTAGCACGACAATACATATTGTATGTTCTATTTTTTTTTCCTTCCGAAGGGTTAGGGTATTCAAGGGTTCTACAGAAAAGGGTTTTCCCTATGTTATAGCTCTCTGATATACATGTAGGTTCCAACAATAGTACTCAACCCAATATCATAGGGAACCAACTAAAGAGGATAGACCATACCCTTATCTGTACTACTCGACTACCCAGGTACTAGAGAGAATCTTCTTGAGTGTTGTTCTCAGTGGCACTATAGAAGTTAGGAAGTCTATCGGTTTATCTATGGAGGGCTTCACGAGATCTAGGTCGATCCACATACAGGTGTTGTCTGATGCGCTACCACTCGAAGGGGTACCAATAGGGGTTACAAGGGTGGCCAACAGATGTGCACATAAGTACCACTTTTATTTCCTGTATTTGAATCCATGATCGTGGTTTTATGCGGGTAACGACAGATATTTGTAGCTTAAAGACGCGAGAATAAGTCTCTACCTTGAAAAAAATTTAACCCACAATTTTCTGTCGAGGAAAGTGCTCTGATACCACTTGTAATATTCCAGATATAAAATAGTATGCAAAACAAAAATAATTAGCTATAAATGGCAGATAAACAATGATATAACCAGAACAACACAACAACAATACCAAAATTATACCAGAATAACAACAAAAAGAACACTTTGATTACCGAGAGCAACGTTCACTTGCGTCTTCGAAGGGGGAAACCTCCAGCAGAGCAGAGCTCTATTACAATAATATCCAAGAAAAAACTTCCTATACCCTCTATTCTTATTTATACTAAATCTATCTATCCAAAAGAACAATCAAGAGGAAGATCCTTCTAGAAGCAAAAGCTTCTATTAGGTCTTCTTAGATTTGACTTATTCCTCCTTATTGCTAGGCCTTATTAATAATGACCCTTATTACATGGAAATATATTATTCTACCCACTTTAAGGGTTAGGTAGGTTAGGTCCCTAACAACATAATTCTAATGAATTGAGGCATCCAACTTATTGGAGTTAAAAAATCATCTATTAGTATATTGTTTTGTTTTTTTTGTTTTTTTTTTACCTTTGAATAGTATATTAATTTTATTTTCTAATGATCTTATATTCTTTGTCTTTCTCTATATATATTATATATATTGGTATTTAATTATATTAAATAAAAATTGATATTATGAAAAGATATTAAAGAATTGATGGTTTATTTGATTTGATTATATTAAATACAAGTTGAAATTGTGCAAAGTTGGTTTCTTTGAAAAAATATTAAATGTTTTAAATTAAAATTTGTTTGTTATCCAAATGTTAAAATCAATATTGATATAAGATAAGTTAAAATATCTTAAATTTAAGATTCAAAAGTCGATCTTAGAAGAAGAGGTGTAAAAATATGATTAAGTAACATGTAAATCAATTTAAAACAAGTGTCAATGTTGTGGCAATGTTGATGCCAATTTTTTTTTACTTATAAATTTGAATTTACCTATAAAAAAATTCGGTTCACAACATTACATGTCATCATATTCAAAATGGTTATATTAATACCAAAACAACATTAACCTATTTTTCCAAAACTCATGTTGTAAGTGAAGTGGTGGGGCATCAATTTAAACATATGTTCCTACACTTGCGTATGAGAGATATATTCCTAGAATTAGATTCGCATTAAAATACTTACTCTTTATCATTCCTATTTAAACACTCATGTTAATGCGTTTAAACATCACACATACTCTTTCTATATCACCCTTAACATGCCTTCTGTTAAAGTTGGCTTATGAAAACATTATGTGTGACAAATTAACGCTTTCAAACTCACACTTTGTAATCATGCATGTCCCTTATCATATTGTCAAACGCTTTATGGTGAAAGCACTCGAGTTTGTCACCTCAAACGCTTTCAAAATCTCTTGAATTCGCAAGGAACATGCATGATCGCTAAGTTCAATGTCTATTCAATCGAGAGGTTTCAACCGTTCTCGTGCGCCCCAAAAACCGAGCAAAAGTAGCCCACTAGTCCTTTCATTGTTGGGATGTCATCCTAAATAGATAATTGTGAGCCGAGTGTTCATCGCTTCTTCCACTACAATATCACGAGACATTGTATCTCTCAACTTTCTTCCACTCCAGTATTCTCCCAGTCTTTTTCTATTACCCGCCATGGCAAATAATTCCAGCTATCCGCTGCCCAGCAATCATTCATGACTCCGTTTTTACCAAATCCAGCCAATCTTACTTTGTCAATCTCTATGTCATCATTGCATTATTTTGCCCATCATTTCCCTCAGTCCGTCCTGTTTATAAATATTCCATCCCATTTGCCATTCTTTTCCGTAGAATTTGGAGCTTTCTATTTAAGGTTTGGTGGCTATCATCTAGGCTCGGCATTTTTTGGCTTTCATTTCAACAACAGTTCTATACGGTAATAGTGTTTTATTCCTTGGTTTAGAATCCATAGCATTATTATGTCATGGGTTGTGTTGTTAGCGGTGGTGGTGCGCCGAGTTCTTAGGGCAACTTTTTCGGCTCAGCTCAACCCTAAAAAACACAGCCAACACAAGGAAGTCCTAAAAGTACACCTCTTCCCCCATTAGCCCATCTGTGATCATGCTGTAGGGTTGGACTAATTAATTAAAGTTGTTTTTGAGCTTACATTAATTGATGGTTGAGTACGTGAATCAACTTTGCTTCCTTTGGCATTTATCGTTAAATATGAAATAAAGGTTTTTTTTCATAAAACAAGCACGTCTATATTCTACCAAAACATTTATTTTAGCTCCTCAAGTTTTGTTTTAAGGGTTTGAATTCAAATTCAGTTTTCATCGTTTTGGAAGATTACTAAAGTATTTTTAGTTTTTTCACAGGTGTCGAGATATTAAAGAGGGAAAAGAATAATCGATGATGAGACCAGATCACCGAGACCAACTTTTGATAGTTGGAAAGTAAATTCGTCAAAGATAGCAGATCATGATTAATTTAATCAAATCATAAAGAAAATATCTCGTGAAGAAATATCAACAGTTCAAATTAGAGTGGAGACACATGTTGCAAAAATAATTCACCGAAATTAGTACGTAAAGGTGGAACACCACATAATTTAGGGTTGCATACGAAGTGCAAAACATGTCGAGCAAAGCCTGCCACCTGGGCTTCTTTTCTTGGTTTAGTCTTCAGATCCATATCCTTATGGCGAGGCTCCTAGAAAACTCTTTTTGGAAGTACAACTCCCTCCTTGAGAAGTAGAATTGGAGAATTGGGGTCTTGAAGGAAACCTGTCAGGTGCAGATGGGTCTACATGACCAAGAGCACAGTGGATGGATAGGTAAGCAAATAGAAATCCATGCTAGTTTCCAAAGGCTTTTAGCAGGCGCATATTATTGAATATGATGAGACATCTGCTTCAATAGCAAAGATGGATTCCATATGTTTGACACTTGCCATTGTGGCAGCCAAGGGATGGGAATTCCATTAGATGGATGTGAAGAATGCATTTCTTTACGACGATCTCTCTTAGGAGATCTATATGGAGTAGTTCTAGGGATTCACGCAGTATTCATCTTTGGTCTGTTGACTGAAGAAGTCTTTTTATGGCCTTAAGCATGATCCTAGGGCATGGTATGCCAATATGGACTCCTACCTGCTATCACAAAACTTTGTACGTTGTAATTCAGACCCAAATGTATGCTCAAGACCACTGATTCACTTCCACTGCTAGTTTTGTATGTTGATGATTTGTTGATCACCGACTGCTCGACTTTAGCAATTGTTGTTGTCAAGAGGAATCTACATGACAGGTTCTTGATGACAGACATGGGTCTGCTACATTTCTTCCTTGGAATCAAGATCAGTCAGGATGTATCATGCATCAAACTGTCTTAAGCCAAGTATGTACGAGATTTCCTTGAGAGATTTCACATGAGAGACTGCAAGTCTGCCCCGACTCCTTTCCTATTAGGAGTTAGACTTGAGGATGGCAGGGACGCTCCATTGGTTGACAACACACTGTACATACAATTAGTGGGGATCTTAGCGTATCTCACACACTCTAGACTAGACCTCTCCTATATAGTTGGAGAAGTCTTCAGGATCATGAAGGAGCCACATGAGCTACATTGGAAGGTTGAAAAGCGTATCCTTCGATATGTACAGGGAACCATCACCTTTGGGATTCACTATTCAACAGACTCTACATTCGACCTCATCGGGTTCATTGATTCTGACTGGGCTAGCGATAACAATGATTGCAAGTTGATATCTAGTGCTATTGCTCAGTTTTGGTTTCAAGCCTATTAGTTGGTCGAGCAAGAAGCAAGGTGTTATTGCTCTATCTTCAGTTGACGAAAAGTATAGAGGGGTAATTAACATAACCATTCAGGATATGTGGCTACGACATTTTCTCACTGGGTTGGGCATTCAGTTTCATTAATCGATCGTCATCTAGTGTGATAACTAGAGAACTCTGAAGTTCTGCAGAGATCCAGTTCAGAGGCGGTAGACAAAGCACATCGAGATCTACATGTTCACTGCATCCGGGACTTAGTACATGAGGGGATCATTGACCTGCAATTATGTTCTTCAGTAGAACAGACTGCAGACATCTTCACCAAGACCTTCACTGAGTAGAAGTTTCATTCTCTGCAGGGTCATCCTGGAGTGAAGGGAAGACTTTCATAACAACTGTTAGCTATTCTTTTTACATACATTGTACTTTGAGGGACAATTTTCCCATGAAGTTTTCCCTATTTCCTCGCCTTATTCCAGTGTATATTTTGTATTTTGGTACCTAAGATGGCCTCGTTGCCAAGACCCATTCTTTAGTTTCAACATAGTGATGTTCAGGGGGGGTGTTGTGTTGGATTTACTTCACACAAACCTAGGATTTATTTTTCCTATGTTTATTAGTCGTTATTCAGTCTCCTATATTTTAGGAAGAATATTTTCTTCAGTTTTCACTTCAATTTGATGAGTTGAGTGGAGTGTAGATGTTGCATTGGGATTATCACCATGAAACATTGGAATAATCACCAGCTAATGCACATTATCCTTGGGATCATCATGAGACTAGCACATTACCTATGATTCCATGATTTCCTCCTTACTTGACTCTGTTTTAGTCAGTTCACTGAAGACTCATAGACTAGTTAACTCAGCTAGGTGGAAGTTCACTCCTGTCACTGCCCGAGAGAGTAGACTAGGTGGAAGTTTACTCTCGTAATTTTTGGTGTGTGTTCATATCACTGTAGACCACCACTATGGTGCATTGGCTTATCCTCTAGTGTCACTAGTGGTGGTCTAGAGTGATTTGGACAAACACCAACAATAAAAATATGATTTTAAGTGACATGCAAATCAATTTAAAACAAGTGTCACTGTAGTGGCGATGTTTATGCATAATTTTTTTTTACGCACAAATTTGAATTTATGCCTAAATTTGATTCACAACATTGTATGTCAGCATCTTGAAGATGGTTATATCAATACCAAAACAACACTAACCTATTTTTCCAAAACTCATGTTGTAGGTGAAGTGGTGGGGCATCAACTTTAAGCATATGATCCTACACATGCTTATATTCCTCATCTTAAATTCACTTAAAGTCATGTCAAGGTATGATATAAATATATACCACTAGAAGTTGTAATGGATACCACATGAGCATGGTCTTGTTATTATCATTGTGAGGATACATGAGCCAAACAATTCAAATTTCTTTGTATGTGAACTCAATAATCTATGTGTACTAAAAATTTAACATTGCAAATATGGGATGTCATCGAGTAGAGCAAAGAAAATAAAACAAAAGTGAAAAGAGTCATTCAAAAAGAAATCGTCCATGATTGTTTTCAACCATTTTTTCGATTTTAAAACCATTCGACATAATGGAAACCATGATATTTGCATATCTTCCATGCCTGCATTAAACAGACTTTATTGGTTCAATGATCATGGAATACATATTGATGGGATGCAATGATATCATCGGACATTGTTATGAAAAATATGTTGTGAATTACATTCACCAGTGGATGCACCTGCTTATGTATGTCTGTGTTTCCCAGCTAATTAATGATCGTGCATTACACATGACAAGTGTCTATTGTTGGGATGTCATCAATAATTACATGTAACCTTAATAAAATCGAGGAAGGTTAATCACATACTTCTCTTCTTGTAATTTTTGTTGCAACATGTGCATGGGATTTCCTCGAATTATGGAAGAGTGATTCCATAATTCTTAGTAAGAATCAACATAAAAAATCAACATGTATGAATGGAAACCTTTGGTGATTTTATGGTATTGATGGGTGGAATGGACCCGTGATAGGTGATAGGGACTTTGAGTGTGTGGACATCACATTTTTTTGTTGGTAAGGCTCCCAACAATTGATCCACTATGTAGCTTCACACTTTCCCTTTATTTTATTCTCGCATTAAAAACAGAAATCATAAAACTTGGATAAAATAAACCAATTCATAAAACTTGAATATAGGTAGTATATTGTATATAATTATAAAAATATCTTTCTTGATTAGTCAATGATTAAAAACAGAAATCATAAAACTTGGATAAAAGAAACCAATTTATAAAACTTGAATATAAGTAGTATATTGTATATAATTATAAAAATATCTTTCTTGATTAGTCGATGATTGCAAAGAAGGTGGACCAATTCAACATGAAAATGACTTGTTCCATTGATATGGAAACGGAGCTTCATTATAATTGTTTGAAAAAATATATTTCAAGAAAATTGCAAAATATTGACGCTTTTCTCCAAGTGTAACCTAATTCCTACATGCAACATAATAAATATACCAAGTTTTTCGAAGAATAGTATTATCTATGACTAACCATGGCATGCGGCATGCCAACCATGACACATGGTAAATTGATGGTTCTATCTCTCTCCTTGGTGTTAGGGATGAACTTGGAATGAATTCCCATATTGTATCTCCTCGCACTGGAAATAATGGGAGGCCACTCAACATCTAGATAAGTACATAGATTATTCAGGGCGGGAACACATATACATTCGAAAATTCAAATTCAATCAATTAGCATTGTATATATTCACACACCGAGAAGAGAATTAGGAAGGATTGTTCACTATAGACTAATTGCCAACAGATACGAACCTCATAGACAACTATCTGGTTGGGAACACAAATTGGAAATTTGTAAGAACCAACCTACGATCCAAAAACTATGATGTATGATTTTTTGTTTCAATTCTATACACTTCCAAATGTACCAAATGGTCAAACTTACTCTCAGCTAAGATGACACAACAAGGAGGTAAAGTAAACATTTCTTCAAATCGAACAAGTGATCTATTTCCATAGTCCCTGTGACAGGTTCTAAATTACACTAAAAGTGCCACCAATTCATGGAGGTACAAAACCCATATCCAACAAGAAGTAAAGTAAACATTTCTTCAAATCGAACAAGTGATCTATTTCCATAATCTATGTGACAGGTTCTAAATTACACTAAAATTGCCACCAATTCATGGAGGTACAAAACCCATATCCAACAAAATTCTTGTGACCTCATACTTTCACGTGTATAGTCATATTGAAAATATTTTCTACTATGTTGCAAGTACAAAACCCATATCCAACAAAATTCTTGTGACCTCATACTTTCACGTGTGTAGTCATATTGAAAATATTTTCTACTATGTTGCAAGTACAAAACCCATATCCAACAAAATTCTTGTGACCTCATACTTTCACGTGTGTAGTCATATTGAAAATATTTTCTACTATGTTGCAAAGTGAAACTTGGTGCCTGAAACCTTGATTTTCCCTTCACTTAAACATTTGCATCAATTGAAGGACCTGGTGGCCCAATATCCGGTGTGGCCAATGGGGGTCCCTTGTTATCGGTAACATAAGCCACATTCAAGAGAGCAAACTTAATGGCAATGGGTCTCCAATCTAGGTGCACTTATATATTTATTAACACACACATATATTTTTAATGAATGTAGTCACCTTGGTAATAATACGTTGAGACTTGTCACCGAGGTGTAGGACAGTAGGTGACGGAGTGTGTTGTTAAGCCACTCTGTGTTGTTAAAGTCACCGGTTCGAAACCTGCGGGGACAAAAAATCCAACCATGTTAAGGGTTGGTGTGGCTCAGGCCGGGTGCGATCCCCGAGTGATTTTGACGGCTTAAATGCCCCTGAGTCGCGGTTTCTCAAACCACAGGTTAATCGCGTAGGTAGATAAATATATATTTTTAATTTATTTTAATTACAATAAAAAATTACTTATGTTAAGCATTACGAAATTTAGTCAAACAACAAATTAATAATGAGTCAATAAATGAGTGATCGATTTGTACATTCAATCAGACAGAGACTAATAAGAAATGTAAAAATATATTTATTATGATATTAAAAACAATATTAAAATATCCTCTAGTGTGGAGGTGGTTCTTTCTTCTAACAGTAGCTTCTACAAAAAGCTATGAAGGGCACGTTGACTCATGGAAGGTCTTCCTCAACTTCCATATGCCAGTTGAGTCGACTTCCATATGTCGATTGAGCCGGAGATTCACACTCTACTTCATGTCTCTTAAAGAGCTCAACTTTTCGAACATGACCTTACCGTAATGAAGAGCTCATCTACTTTTCTAACTATACCAACATATTCTTAAACAACTTTCTCAAAATCATAAAACACAACCAAAAAAAAAGAGACTAGATATGATACAAAGCATATATATTAGCTTATATACAAAATATTTAAAAGAATAGCTTCTATACAATATATTTAAAAGATTATAAAGCATAAGACTAGTTACTACGATTCATACTTATTATTTTTCCTATAATTTAAGCTTTCTAATAAATACATCAACAAACATAAAATATGGAAAAAGTTTTATTTCCTCTAGCATTAAATCAATTTTAGAATATATGATAAAAACAAATTAAAAAAAGGTAAAAGTATGTTCATTTTAAACATTTTATTATTCTTCTAGTTTTATTTAAAGAGTGAAAATTGAAAAATATCTTAATAATTTTAATACTTCATAATGATTTGTTGATTTTTCCTCCCATTTACCAACCTTCGTCCTCAAATATTTACCCGAACACTCTTTTCTATTATTTCATCTTTATTTGTTCTGGATGATGGGTGGAATGTCTACTAAGAATGTTAGTTGTTTCTTAAAATTCAAGCACATTATGATTAAAGATGAAATTCAAAATTATATATATATATATATATATATATATATATATATATATATATATATATANAAATATATATATATATATATATATATATATATATATATATATATATATATATATATATATCACAAGATTTACTTAAAATAAATTAAAAACATAAAAATGTTAAGATAAGGAAGAAAAAGATTGGAAGTTTAGAAATAGGTATAAGAATAAGGAAGAAAAAAAAGTAATTTATAATATTTGTTTTATATCAGTATATTAAAAATAAAAATTCATAAAAAAAATGTTTCAAAAAATTTAAAAGATGTATTTTGAAAAACATTTTTTAATATCTAGTGAATAGAAGTATTTGTTAACATTTCTTTCAGTTGTACTATACCATAAATTTATAAATTTTATGAGTGCATATCATATTTAATTAGAATAGATAAAAATATTTTCACTATAACATCAAAATATGGAAAGTTATATTCATTTAAACTTATATTAAAATAAGAGATATAAAATTGTAATTTGTTTTTAAAATTTTAAATATTATTTTACATAAAGAGAATCCAATTTTACCATTTTTAAATGCTTATCATGTCATATAAATATATATCCTAAATTTACTTATTTTTAAATAAAAACATTTATCTTATTCTACCATTTCCAAAACATATATTTTTTCCCTCGAGATTATTATCATAATCAATTTTAATAACTATATTTAAAAAATTTCTATCACAATGATAGCCATATAAACATATATCCTAAATTTACTTATTTCTCAATAAAAATACCTATCTTATTCTACCTTTTCCAAGTTTCCTCTTTTATTATAATAATCATTTTTAAATGTTTTCTATCACATAAAGCATTTTTCATGATAGATATATAAACATATATCCTAAATTTACTTATTTTTAAAGAAAAATATTTATCTTATTCTACCATTTCCAAGAAATATAATTTTTTCCTCTATTATTTTAATAATCATTTTTAATAACAATTTTCAAACGTTATATATGTTGTTTATATATAAAACATATTATATATATATATATATATATATATATATATATATATATATATATATATATAACATAAAAATATTTTTCAATATATTTTTTTGGGTTCAATTTCTTTTGAAAAAAATACTCTAGTTCATTATCCAAAAACATGTTTCCTATCACATAAAAACATTTTTCAAGATATTTGTCTATTTGTTTTGTTTAATTTCTTTTGAAAAAAATACTCTTGTTTATTACATAAAATCATTGTCATGATATTGTGTTTATTTGTTGGGTTCAATTTCTTTTTTAAAATTACTTAGTTTTTTACTTTGCGATGGTTTTTTCGATAACTTAGTCATTTAAGAATTGAAGATGTTACTTGTGAAAATTGAATTTGGATAAGAGAGAAATACCCCTAAGCAAGAAAAACACCCCTAAACATGAACTAAACTCAATTCACAAAAATACTTTTATTTTATTTTTATAATAATAATGATATAAAATTCTTCATAATAGAATTCTTGACTACATGAGCAACATATTCCTAAAGTTGGATTCACATTAAAATACTTACTTTTTATCATTCTTATTTAAACACTCATGTTAATGCGTTTAAACATAACACATACTCTTTCTCGATCACTCTTAACAAGCCTTCTGTTAAACTTGGCTTATGAAAACATTATGTGTGACAAATTAACGCTTTCAAATTCACACTTTGTAATCATGCATATAGCTTATGATATTGTCAAACGCTTTATGGTGTAACCTCAAATGCTTTGGATGGGTATGGTAAAATCTCTCCAAATCCCAAGGAACATGCATGATCGCTAAGTTCAACGTCCATTCAATCGAGAGGTTTCAACCGTTTTTGTGCCCCCCAAAACCGAGCAAAAGTAGCCCACTAGTCCTTTCATTGTTGGGATGTCATCCTAAATGGAGAATTGTGAGCAGAGTGTTCATCGCTTCTTCCACTACAATATCACCAGACATTGTATCTCTCAAATTTCTTCCACTCCAGTACTCTCCCAGTCTTTTCCTATTACCCGCCATGGCAAATAATTCCAGCTATCCGCTGCCCTGCAATCGTTCATGACTGCAAAAGAAGAAAGGTAATATGTTTGATTTGATATTCAACTCGGTTTTTACCAAATCCAGCGAATCTTACTTTGTCAATCTCTATGTCATCATTGCATTAGTTTGCCCATCATTATCCCTCAGTCCGTCCTGTTTATAAATATTCCATCCCATTTGCCATTCTTTTCCGTAGAATTTGGATTTGGTTTCATATTTTATTCAAACATCTGGTTTTTCTATTTTAGGTTTGGTGGCTCTCAGCTAGCCTCGGCATTTTCTGGCTTTAGCTTCAACACCAGTTCTATACGGTAATAATGTTTACTTCCTTGGTTTAGAATCCGTAGCATTATTATATCATGGGTCGTGGTGTTAGCGGTGGTGGAGCGCAGAGTTCTTAGGGCAACTTTTTTGGCTCGGCTCAACCCTAAAAAACACAGCCAACCCAAGGAAGCCCTAAAAGTACACCTCTTCCCCCATTAACTCATCTGTGATAAAACCAGACTCCTCAACGCCATCAAGGTGTGTAGAACTTCCAATAACTACTATCGGGCTCATGGCGAAAACAGTGGGAATTTCATTAAAGCAAGTGGGTTCTTCCACTCGTTTAGAACATTAGTTTTTCTGTCGTATCTTCAGTCTCCGCTGTACTATAGTTTTTATTATAGTTATGTCCATTCATTCATAGCGTCTCATTGTGTATTCAGCGGCGTCCTTCAACAATAGTGCAGTCTGTGACAGGGGGAGGATACCTCTTGTGTCTCTCTTTGCAGAAAAAATGAAAAATTGTGATTATCGTTTTCTGTGCTTTAATCCTCTTCTATATAACCATTGTTGAAGTTATTTGTACTATAAAAAAGCATCGGTTCTGGGTTTTCAAATACTTCTATTGTAAGCTATTATATCAAATAAAGAAAAACGTGTGTCAGGCATCGAAGAAAATAATACCTAAAACATGATCTTTGTAATAGGCAAAGGTTGTTCATGGTGATCCCATACGCCGTTGGGATGTGTTGTTTTAAGTTATTTGTAATATAAATCTTTGCATAACAACTATTTCTGGTTTGTAGAAATAACTAAATGCAACAGAGAAGTTGGGTTCTGTCACTGTTCACTAAGCATTGAAACTGCATAAACAACGAATAATAGAAAATAAATAGACAAAGGAGAGCAGTAATAACTTTCCAATGCTTTCAGAATTAAAATACCTTTTAGAAGTGCAGCATATGTATATGTAAACTTCTAAAAGCAAAGAATTGTCAATCAAGAATTATATTATACTTCAACTAATTTCTAATACAACTGTTGTTGAAATATGGTAATTATTGTGGTTAGCTATTTTCGGAGTTTTATAATTTTACAGTTATAACAGAGTAAAAGAATTTAAGTTAGTTTTAGTTAAATGAAGAAAGTTTTAGAACAGCTGAATTTTTAAGTTTTGTAGACTTTTGTGCATTTAACTCTTCTCTTGAGAAGCAATGAAATTTACAAGCCACAACTTTTGTGTTTGGTATTTGTGCATGAGTTGTACCTGTAACTAATTCTTATCAGAGCTATAAAAGTGGAGGCCGTGAGGCCGTGGTATGCAGAAAATTCGAGCGGATGTCGCGGATTAACAAGAGATTGCTATAAAGCGCGGATCAAGGATTTGAGAGCAGAGCCAAGAGAATCATCTCGATTCGCAAAGCCGCTGCCGTTCGCTATAGAGCTGCTGCGCTATCCGCTGAAGGGGCTGAGCCCTCCGATATAGTCGTCGTCATCCAAATCCTAGCCGTTCTAGCCGTCCGTCTGAGGTTCCAATCGCTGTTATCAAAACCCTAGTCGTTCCAGCCGTCCGTCTGAGGTTCGAATCACACTTATTAAATCTAGCAGGTTTATTACACTTTAAATCGAGCAGGTTTATTACACTTAAGGCATACATCTATTGATAATGGGCATATTTAATAGGTTTTCAGTTTTGTATGGACAAGATTAAATATTGATGAAATATTCTTAATCCTTCCAATAAATTAATGGTTGTGATTTCAACCACTAATTTCCTCACTATTATAAAGACATCAGTTTACATGTTTATTTTTTTACTTTTACTTGATCATATTTAAAATTTACTATGGGGCTAGTTGATTACACTTGGAAATAATAAAATAAAAGTTACTTGTAGAATAGTTTCCTATATAATGATGTAATCCGTCCTCATTCAATAATATAGATTGTGAGTCTTGCCTCACTTTGTGTTGTTTCTCATATTGATAGGTTAATGAGATGCGTAAATTTCTTGAAGTCGACATATCCCTCCTCTTGACAGGTGCAGCGACATACTACTCAAAATTCTCGCACATTCAAAAACCTTAAATTTCTTCAGTCGAGCTGTGTATTACAGTGCAGAGGGCTTTAAAGATTTCAGCACTCAAGTAACGCGTGAGGTGCGGACTCCCCACATTCTACTAGCTGCGTGAGGTGCGCAAACATGTGGAAATCGTGAGTTTTTGCTACGTGAGAAAGTGGGAAGGGTAAGCATTAACTGGCTATCGCTATTGCCATCCCGTGGGCGAGTGAAGGAGCTGCCTATCCAATCCCTTGGGCCAGTGAAGGAGCTGCCTATCCACGGCCGCGTGGGTTCGAGCTTGAGAAGGGACGCGTGGGTTCTTGAGAGAGCCTCTCCAAATTTGTCTTTTTAATTGCTGACTGGCTTGGGAAGAGAGTCGTGGGAAAATTCGTGAGCTTGTGGGAAGCAACGATTTGCATGAGCATTGGAGCGTGAGGACTGGAATAAGTCCGATCGACCGTTCTCAAAAAAGAGTGCCACGAATTGCATGCGCTTTGAAGCCACGATTTGCATGAGCATTGGAGCGTGAGGACTGGAGTAAGTCCGATCGACCGTTCTAAAAAAAAGAGGACCACGAGTTGCATGCGCTTTGCATGGTTATAGTTTGAATTTTAGGAACATTTGAATGAACGTGGAAGGGTTTTTTTATTTTATGAAAGGTTTAAAGGATGGCCAAATAATTTAATAAATGTGGAAGTATGTGAGAAGTTATAAACTTTTTTATTAAAGTGGTATCACCTTTATTATTTGAGAGTGAGATAGTTTGAGTCATTCAAGATTTGCATGCATGAGTGTGATTTGCATGCATTTGCATGAGTTGAAATATAAATGAGATCTTAAGTGGATGAGGTTTGAGTGAGTTTATATGAGTGGAGTTTTTTTTATATAAGAGTGAGTTTATATGAGTGTGAAATTTTTTTATACAAGAGGTTTTTTTTTACATGTGGTTTTTTATATGAGAACTTTTTTTATAAATGAGCATGAGTTTTTTTTTATGCATGGAATGGTGTTAAGGATTTATTTTTTTAAGGTTTTTTTTTAAGAAAGTTGAGAGTCAAGATTGAGATGCATTGGTGGTATTCGAAGGTAGAGTGACATAAAGTTGCATATAGAAGGATCCATTGTCTGGTTGGACAAGCAGACATTTGCACAGATGACGAATCCTCTGGTGGAAACCTACCTCAATGAAGCCAACAAGTTAGATGGCTCAAATTTCATTAACTGGAAATTCAAGATGCAGACCCTGATGGAGGGCTATGGTGTATGGAACATTACAAAGGGAACTAAAGTGAAACCTGATGTGGTTGCAGGTGCGATAGCAGCACAGATCCAAGATTGGGTGAAGCGCGAAAATAAAGCAAATGTATTATTGTGCATGTCTGTTAAAGATAGCATAATTCCACATATTAAAGAAGCTACAACTTCTGCTGCAACATGGACAATGCTTAAAGCATTATATGAAACTAGCAACACAAATCACATGTTGTTTCTGAAAACTAAATTTCTAGGCATTAAGATGGATGGAAATGAATCTGTTAGTTTATTTTTGGGTCGTATTAAAGAGGTGAAAGACAAGCTAGTAAATATAGGGGAAACTGTTTCCAACAATGATATGGTCACTATTATCTTAAATGGTATCTTAGAAGATTATCATATGTTCATGATAGGTCTTGTATCAAGGGAGAAACCTCCTACGTTTGAAGAACTGATAGGTATTTTGCTGCAACAAGAAGAGAGGTGCGGGAATTTGAAGCCTCAGAATAAAGATTTGGAGTTGTGGTCAAATAAGAGATCTACGAGAGGGAGATTAGGAAACAAAGGTAGAGAAGGCAATTCATGGTAGAGAGGAAATTCATCGCAGAGAAGACAATCTCTAAGACCAAATCAAGGTATGCAATTTAACAGGACTGAGTGAAGGAGTTGTTTTTATTGAGGCCGACATGGACATATTATTAAAGACTGTCATAAGAAGAAAAGTGATGAGGCTAGGAACATACCTAGAACACATTCAGGTCATTATGTAGAAAATTCGTCAAATCGTGATCTTAGATTATTTATTGCTAGTGATGTTATTAATGAACCCCCAAATTTTGATTCACAGGATCTTAGGTTTTTTGTGTCTAACACTACTTTATCTACTGAAACAGATGATTTCGATGCCTTCTTTGTGGATTATGGAGCATCATTACATATGACATGCAATAAGATGTGGTATACTAATTTTAAAGAAACACAGAATGGAGCGAGCATATATCTTGGTGATGATTGCGCTCATCAGACCAAGGGATATGGAGACATTCCTGTGACATTGCCAGATGGTACAGTTCATCACATTCGCAATGTTGTAACTTATGTGTCAGGAATAAAGAAAAGTTTGATCTATGTGTCCACCATTACAAATCAAGACTTGAAGGTCGAGTTCTTCAAGAATTATTGCATAGTGAAGGATCTACTAGACCATTTCAAAACTATTGCAATGGGATTCAAAGAAGGAGGCCTATACAAACTTGATGTTACCAGCAAAGCACATCACACACTGACTTCTGCAAGTATTCTAACATAGATTCTTTGGCATCAAAGGTATGGCCACATCAATCATCCTGATTTATTGTTATTACAGAAAAATAATATGGTTGAAGGACTTCCCATGTTAAAGAATGCAAATGTTGCTTGTGATGGATGTGCATTAGGAAATATGCATAGAGATGAATTCCCCTCTAATCTTGATAGGAAAAAGAGAGATGTGTCAGATCTTGTGCATACTGATGTTTGTGGGCCTATGCAGAATAGGTCTTTAGGAGGTTCATTTTACTTTCAATTATTTATTGATGATTGCATGAGATACACATGGGTTTACTTAGACAAAAAAGTGATTTTTTTAGTACTTTAAGGAATTCAAAACTATCGTGGAAAAGAAAATAGGAAAATCCATCAAAATCCTTCATCCAGATCAAGGGGGAGAGTATAAATAAGGGGACTTCATCAAATATTGCAAACATCGTGGAATAGTACAACAATATACAATACCTCACACTTCACAGCAGAACGAAGTCACTTAAAAGAAAAACAAAACACTGGTAGAGTGTGCACGCGGTATGATGAAAGGTAAGAATCACTTAAATGCATTTTGGGCTGAAGCCATAAATACTACAGTTTATTTAGAGAATAGAAGTCCAAAAAGGAGTCTTGATAATGTTACTCATTTTGAAGCCTTGTATGGTTCCAAACGTCCAACTCATAATTTGAAAGTATTTGGGTCTAAGGATTTTTCTCATATTCCAATAGGAAGAAACTGGAAGCTAAAGCCATTAAATGTATTTTCATTGGGTATTGTTCTGAATTCAAAGCATACAAACTATTTGATCCTTCTACTCACAAAGTATTTGCAAGTAGAGATGTACTTTTCCATAAGCAGGAAGAAGGAAATCATGACAACATTAGTCATGAGGAATGACATAGACTTCTTGATGAAGGAGTTAAAGAGCAACAACAACAACAACAACTACCATAGCATCAAAAACAACAAGAAGAAGGACTCAGTGATATGGACAATTCAAGAAGTCACATTTTACCTAAAGGCGAAAACAGATCTTCACAAAGTGGGGAGGGAGATAATCAGTTGAGATGATTCTCACGATAGGTTTGGCTCCCTGAGATGTATAAAGACTATGTCCTAATGAGTAGCATTTCAAATGTCATAGAACCCATGATTTTTTATGAAGCCAATGAACATGATGAATGGAGAAATGCAATGTAGGAAGAATATTAATCTATAATGAAAAATAATACTTGGGAATTGATTGAATTGCCTAAACATAAAAATCCCATTGGATGAAAATGAATATACAAACCCAAATTTAAATCAGATGGTAGTATAGACAAATATAAGGCTAGACTGGTTGCAAAGGGGTATTCACAAACATAAGCTATTGATTATGATGAAACATTTGCACCAATAGCTAAATTGAATACTATCAGATTGTTAATTGCTTTAGCTACAAAGTATCATTGGAAGCTACAACAGTTATATGTTAAATCTACATTTTTCAATGGTGAGTTAAAGGATGAGGTTTACCTTACTCAAGCTGAAGGGTTTGTAGAACAAGGGAAATAACACTTAGTGTGTAAGTTAAAGAAAAGATTGTATGGGCTAAAACAGGCACCTAGGTCATGGTATGAGAATACAGAGTCTTTCTTTCTTCAAGAGGTTTTTATTAGGAGAAAAAGTGATCCAAATCCGTATACCAAATTTGATGAGTAGGGGTATAAAGTATTGATTTCCTTTTATGTTGATGATTTGATAATTACTGGAAATGCAGAGAAATTAATTGATGAAATGAATGAGCAGTTGTCACAGGTATTTGAAATGAAAGATCTTGGTGAGTTACATTAATGCTTAGGTTTTGAAGTTTGGAGAATTGCAGGCCATTTTTTTTTTCTTCAGAGTAAGTATATCAGAGAAGTACTTAAAAGGGATTTAAAATGGATCAGTGTAAGTCTTCTATTTTGCTCATGCAGCAGAATGTGAAACTTTCTCGTGATGATGGTTCAAAGGAGGTGAATGGCACTATGTATAGAGAGATGGTGGGTAGTTTGAATGATCTCACCACAACTAGACCTAATATTGCATACTCTATGAGTGTGTTATGTCACTTTATGGTGAAACCTCTAGAAATCCATTGGAGTGCAGCAAAGGCGGTACTCAGGTATCTAAAAGGAACACTTGATTATGGTATTAAATATATTGATGTATCTGATGTTGAGTTGACAGGTTACTCAGATTCTGATTGGGCTGGAAATTTGGATGATCGAAGCTCAACCACTGGATATGTGTTTGGCATTGGATCTGGGGTTGTTTCATGGAGCAGTAAAAAGAAGCCTATTGCATATTTTTCTTCTACTGAAGTAGAATATAAAGCCTTGTGTGACACAACTTGTGAAGTTGTTTGGTTGAGAAGACTTCTTCAAGATGTTGGAAAAGAACAAAAGGAACCTACAATGATCAAATGTGATAATCAAAGTTCAATCAATATTTCAAAGAATCCGACTTTTCATGCAAGGACAAAGCATGTTGAAGCTCAGTTTCATTTTCTTAGATAAAAGTTGTAGTCAAATGAAATAGCTCTTGTGTATTGTAATACTAGTGAAATGTTGCTGATATTTTCACTAAGCCTCTTGGAAAGATTAAGTTTGAGTTGTTTAGGTAGATGTTAGGTGTATAAGTCAATCCATTCTTCATTAAGGGGGAGACTTGGAAATAATGGAGTAAGAGTCAGTTGTAAGCATCAGTTGACAGAGTCAGTTGTAAGCGTCAGTTGACAGAGTCTTTGATAGAGTTTTTGAAGAAGTTTGAGGAAGAAATATATAAATACACCAAGCATTCGCATAGAGCTTGATGGCAAGATCTACAATTCAAACAATCACGTGAAGTGTTTCCACCAGGGACAATTTTGCCTGTAGTTGATTTTGCAGAAAATTACACATTCGTTGAACAAAAAGAAATACAGAGTGAATATTATCATTCTGATCAAGTCACTATATTTTTCCACGTTCTATATAGACATGCTCAACGAAATCTTCCAAACATAGAAAACACCGACGACGATCGACATGTTATTAAAGAATATCACTTTTATATAAGTGATGATCGAACACACGACACACATTATGTACAACATTGTTTTGATAAATTTTATGATTCATTGAAAGAACGCGAAATCATATTCGATCGACATTGGATATGGTCCGATGGGTGTGCGGGTCAGTTCAAATCCGCACGATCATTCTATTGGTTATGCCGTCTTCATAAAAAATTAAATATTACACATTGTTGGAATTTTTTTGAGACTGGTCATGGAAAAGGAGAGCACGACGGTGCAGGGGAATGTATAAAACGAGCACTTCAAAGGTATCAGTTGAACCCTCATGCCGATCGATTTTAATTTGCTACACAGGTTGTTCAATGGTGCAACATGGCGCTAAGCCATGAATATAATCCGTCAAGGGATGTGCGCAGGTGTGTCTATATATAAATGTTGTGCATGTGTATGTACAGAGGATATATAAATTTGAATGTGTTCAAATTTATATATTCAAT
>ML786159.1:106800-118169 GCA_009831015.1 Picea engelmannii | reverse complement strand
TGCTTTAGGCACCAAGTTAAGCAAAAATGATCAAGGAAAGTCCATTGATCAAACTCTGTATAAAAGGCTAGTGGGCAGTCTTATGTACCTCACCGCCACTAGACCAGACATAATGTTTGTTGTAAGTCTTATCTCTAGATTCACGGAGTCACCCAAGGACTCTCATTGGCAAACTGGTAAGAGAATTTTGCGGTATGTGGCTGGAACAGTTGATTATGGTTTATGGTATCCTTCAGAATCAAAAAGTTTTTTAGTTGGTTTTACTGACAATGATTTTGTCGGAAGCATTGATGACAGGAAAACCACTTCTGGTTATGCATTCAAATATGGATCAAGTTTGATTTCTTGGGCATCAAGAAAACAACCAGTTGTTACATTGTCTTCTGCAGAGGCCGAATATGTTGCAGCAACTTCCGCTGCATGTCAAGTTGTTTGGCTAAGAAGGTTAATGAGTGATTTATCACCAAAGAAATTGGAGCCAACTCCAATATATTGTGACAACAGTTCTACAATTACTTTGTCCAAGAATCAAGTCTTCAACAAAAAGAGCAAGCACATTGATATCCGTTATCATTTTATGTGAGAATTGGTAAATGAAGATGTAATCACTGTAAAATTTTGTAAATCAGCAGATCAGCAAGCTGATATCTTCACAAAGCCTTTGGGCACATAAACATTTGTATCACTCAGATCTAAGCTGAGTGTTTTTAGGTTAAATTATTGTCATGCTCCAACTTAAGGGGGTGTGTTAGACGAATAAGTTGAGCAATCGCTCAGTTAACTAGTTAACTTTCAGTTGTTTGGATTCATCGTTTTCATCGCTGAGTTGAGTGAGCTATTAGACGCTTCGTTGTTTACGAAGCATTCCCTTTGAATGCAATTCTTTTTATCTATTCAATAATGAGATCTGTTGTGTGTGTGTTTTATGCAATTCTGTTCTGCAGTTCCTGTTAATTTCATTTTTCTGTTCTGTTAATTCGGTTTCTGTTTCCGCAGATTCATTCTTCAAAGATTAAATATTGATGGAATATTCTTAATCCTTCCAATAAATTAATGGTTGTGATTTCAACCACTAATTTCCTCACTATTATAAAGACATCAGTTTACATGTTTATTTTTTTACTTTTACTTGATCATATTTAAAATTTACTATGGTGGCTAGTTGATTACACTTGGAAATAATAGAGTAAGAGTCACTTGTAAATGTCACTTGTAGAATAGTTTCCTATATAATAATGTAATTCAACAATATAGATTGTGAACGTTGCCTCACTATGTGTTGTTTCTTATATTGATAAATTGGTATCAGAGCCACCAAGAGAGCCACCAAGTGAAATGCATAAATTTCTTGAAGTCGGCAGATCCTTCCTCTTGAAGGGTGCAGCGACATACTAAAAACCCCGCACATTCAAAAACCTCAAATTTTCGCATTCGAGTTGTGTATTACAGTGCAGAGGGATTTAAAGATTTCAGCACCCAAGTAACGCGTGAGGTGCGGACTCCCCACATTCTACTAGCTGCGTGAGGTGCAAAAACCCTTGTGTTTGCGCAGTCCGTGTGGAAATCGTGATTTTTTGCTACGTGAGAAAGTGGGAAGGGTAAGCATCAACTGGCAATCGCTATTTCCATCCCGTGGGCGAGTGAAGGAGCTTCCTATCCACGGTCGCGTGGGTTCGAGCTTGAGAAGGGACGCGTGGGTTCTTGAGAGAGCCGCTCCAAATTTGTTTTTTTAATTTCTGACTGGCTTGGGAAGAGAGTCGTGGGAAAATTCGTGAGCTTGTGGGAAGCCATGATTTGCATGAGCATTGGAGCGTGAGGACTGGAATAAGTCCGATCTACCGTTCTCAAAAAAGAGTGCCACGAGATGCATGCGCTTTGCATGGTTATAGTTTGAATTTTAGGAACATTTGAATGAAGTGGAAGGGTTTCTTATTTTATGAAAGGTTTAAAGGATGGCCAAATAATTTAATAAATGTGGAAGTGTGTGTGAAGTTATAATTTTTTTTATTAAAGTGGTATCACCTTTATTATTTGTTGAGAGTGAGATAGTTTGAGTCATTCAAGATTTGCATGCATGAGTGTGATTTGCATGCATTTGCATGAGTTGAAATATAAAGGAGATCTTAAGTGGATGAGGTTTGAGTGAGTTTATATGAGTGGGAGTTCTTTTTATATAAGAGTGAGTTTATATGAGTGAGATTTTTTATATAAGAGGTTTTTTTACATGTGGTCTTTTATATGAGAACTTTTTTATAAGTGAGCATGAGTTTTTTATGTATGGAATGGTGTTAAGGATTTATTTTTTTAAGGTTTTTTCTTAAGAAAATTGAGAGACAAGATTGAGATGCATCGGTGGTATTCGAAGGTAGAGTGACAGAAAGTTGCATATCCTTGGTGATTCACCATTGGTGATAGAAGGATCCATTGTCTGGTTGGACAAGCAGACATTTGCAGAGATGACGAATCCTCTGGTGGAAAACTACCTCAACGAAGACAACAAGTTAGATGACTCGAATTTCATTAACTGGAAATTCAAGATGCAGACCCTGATAGAGGTCTATGGTGTCTGGAACATTACAAAGGGAACTGAAGTAAAACCTGATGCAGTTGCAGGTGTGATAGCAGCACAGATCCAAGATTGGGAGAACCGTGAAAATAAAGCAAAGGTATTGTTGCGCATGTCTGTTAAAGATAACATAATTCCACATATTAAAGAAGCTACAACTTCTACTGCAGCATGGACAATGCTTAAAGCATTATATGAAACTAGCAACACAAATCGCATGTTGTTCTTGAAAACTAAATTGCTAGGCATTAAGATGGATGGAAATGAATCTGTTAGTTTATTTTTGGGTCGTATTAAAGAGGTGAAAGACAAGCTAGTAAATATAGGGGAAATTGTTTCCAACAATGATCTGGTCACTATTATCTTAAATGGTATCTTAGAAGATTATCATATGTTCATAATAGGTCTCGTATCAAGGGAGAAACCTCCTATGTTTGAAGAACTGATAGGTATTTTGCTGCAACAGGAAGAGAGGCGCGGGAATTTGAAACCTCAAAATAAAGATTTGGAGTTGTGGTCAAATAAGAGATCTACGAGAGGGAGATTAGGAGACAGAGGCAAAGGAGTCAGTTCATGGCAGAGAGACAATTCATCGCAGAGAAGACAATCTCCAAGACCAAATCAAGGTATGCAATTTAACAGAACTAAGTCAAGGAGTTCTTTTTATTGTGGCCGACCTGGACATATTATTAAAGACTGACATAAGAAGAAAAGTGATGAGGCTAGGAAAAAACCTAGAACACATTCAGGTCATTATGCGGAAAAGTCGTCAAATCATGATCTCAGATTATTTATTGCTAGTGATGTTATTGATGAACCCCCAAATTTTGATTCACAGGATCTTAGGCTGTTTGTGTCTAACACTGCTTTATCTGTTGAAACAGATGATTTTAATGCCTGGTTTGTGGATTATGGAGCATCATTACATATGACATGCAATAAGATGTGGTATACTAATTTTAAAGAAACACAGAATGGAGTGAGCATATATCTTGGTCATGACCGCACTCATCAGACCAAGGGATATGGAGACATTCCTATGACATTGTCGAATGGCACAGTTCGTCACATTCGCAATGTTGTTTATGGGTTAGGAATCAAGAAAAATTTGATCTATGTGTCCACCATTACGAATCATGAGTTGAAGGTTGAGTTCTTCAAGAATTATTGCATAGTGAAGGATCTACTGGACCATTTCAAAGATGTTGCAACGGGAGTCAAAGAAAGAGACCTATACAAACTTGATGTTACCAGCAAAGCACATCACACACTAACTTCTGCAAGTATGCCAATAGAGATTCTATGGCATCAAAGGTATGGCCACATCAATCATCCTGATTTATTGTTATTACAGAAAAAGAATATGGTTGAAGGACTTCCCATGTTAAAGAATGAGAATGTTGCTTGTGATGGATGTGCATTAGGAAAGATGCATAGAGATGAATTCCCCTCTTATCCTGATAGGAAAAAGAGAGATGTGTTAGATCTTGTGCATACTGATGTTTGTGGGCCTATGCAGAATAGGCCTTTAGGAGGTTCATTTTAATTTCTGTTATTTATTGATGATTGCATGAGATACACATGGGTTTACTTAGACAAAAAAGTGATGTTTTTTAGTACTTTAAGGAATTCAAAACCATGGTGGAAAAGAAGACAGGAAAATCAATCAAAATCCTTCATTCAGATCAAGGGGGAGAGTATAAATAAGGGGACTTCATCAAATATTGCAAACATCATGGAATAGTACAACAATATACAATACCTCACACTCCACAACAGAACAGAGTCACTGGAAAAAAAAACAAACCACTGGTAGAGTGTGCACACGGTATGATGAAAGGTAAGAATCACTTAAATGCATTTTGGGATGAAGCCATAAATACTACAGTTTATTTAGAGAATAGAAGTCCAACAAGGTGTCTTGATAATGTTACTCATTTTGAAGCCTTGTATGGTTCCAAACATCCAACTCATAATTTGAAAGTATTTGGGTCTAAGGCTTTTTCTCATATTCCAATAGGAAGAAACTGGAAGCTAAAGCCATTAAATGTATTTTCATTGGGTATTGTTCTAAATTCAAAGCATACAAACTGTTTGATCCTTCTACTCACAAAGTATTTGCAAGTAGAGATGTACTTTTCCATAAGCAGGAAGTAGGAAATCATGACAACATTAGTCATGAGGAATGACCTAGACTTCTTGATGAAGGAGTTAAAGAGGATCAATAGCAACAACAACCACCATAGTAGCAACAACAACAACAACAAGGACTCAGTGATATGGACAATTCAAGAAGTCACATTTTACCTAAAGGCGAAGACAGATCTTCACAAAGTGGGGAGGGAGATAATTAGTTGAGAAGATTCTCACGACAGGTTTGGCTCCCTGAGTTGTATAAAGACTATGCCCTAATGAGTAGAATTTCAAATGTCATAGAACCCATGATTTTTTATGAAGCCAATGAACATGATGAATGGAGAAATGTAATGTAGGAAGAATATGAATCTATAATGAAAAGTAATAATTGGGAATTGACTGAATTGCCTAAACATAAAAATCCCATTGGATGAAAATGAATATACAAACCCAAATTTAAATCAGATGGTAGTATATACAAATATAAGGCTAGACTGGTTGCAAAGGGGTATTCACAAACATAAGGTATTGATTATGATGAAACATTTGCACCAGTAGCTAAATTGAATACTATCAAATTGTTAATTTCTTTAGCTACAAAGTATCATTGGAAGCTACAACAATTATATGTTAAATCTACATTTTTGAATTGTGAGTTAAAGGATGAGGTTTACGTTACTCAAACTGAAGGGTTTGTAGAACAAGGGAAAGAACACTTAGTGTGTAAGTTAAAGAAAGCATTGTATGGGCTAAAACAGGCCACCTAGGTCATGGTATGAGAAGATAGACTCTTTCTTTATTCAACAGGGTTTTATGAGGAGAAAAAGTGATCCAAATCTGTATACCAAATTTGATGAGTAGGGGTATATAGTATTGATTTCCTTATATGTTCATGATTTGATAATTACAGGAAATGAAGAGAAATCAATTGATGAAATCAATGAGCAATTGTCACGGGTACTTGAAATGAAATATCTTGGTGAGTTACATTAATGCCCAGGTTTGGAAGTTTGGAGAAATGCAGACCATTTTTTTTTTCCAGAGTAAGTATATCAGAGAAGTACTTAAGGGATTTAAAATGGATCAGTGTAAGTCTTCTATTGTTCTCATACAACATAATGTGAAACTTTCTTGTGATGATGGTTCGAAGGAGGTGAATGACACTATGCATAGACAGATGGTGGGTAGTTTGAATTATCTCACGACAACTAGACATAATATTGCATACTCTATGAGTGTGTTAAGTCACTTTATGGTGAAACCTCTATAAATCCATTAGAATGCAGCAAAGGCGATACTCAGGTATCTAAAAGGAACACTTGATTATGGTATTAAATATACTGATGTATCTGATGTTGAGTTGACAGGTTACTCAGATTCTGATTGGGATGGAAATCTGGATGATGAAAGATCAACCACTGGATATGTGTTTGGAATTGAATCTGGGGTTGTTTCATGGAGTAGTAAAAAGAAGCCTATTGCATATTTTTCTTCTACTGAAGTAGAATATAAAGCCTTGTGTGCAACAACTTGTGAAGTTGTTTGGTTGAGAAGACTTCTTCAAGATGTTGGAAAAGAACAAAAGGAGCTTACAATGATCAAATGTGACAATCAAAGTTCAATCAATATTTCGAAGAATCCGACTTTTCATGCATGGACAAAGCATGTTGAAGCTTAGTTTCATTTTCTTAGAGAAAAGTTGTAGTCAAATGAAATAGCTCTTATGTATTGTAATACTAGTGAAATGTTGCTGATATTTTCACTAAGCCTCTTGGAAAGATTAAGTTTGAGTTGTTTAGGGAGATGTTAGGTGTATAAGTCAATCCATTCTTCATTAAGGGGGAGACTTGGAAATAATGGAGTAAGAGTCAGTTGTAAGCGTCAGTTGACAGAGTCAGTTGTAAGTGTCAGTTGACATAGTCAGTAGCGTAAGTAGAGTCTAGTTATCTGTGGTTTGATGTGACCATCTAAGTAGAGTAATTTCCTATATAATGATGTAATCAGTCCTCATTCAGCAATATAGATTGTGAGTGTTGCCTCACTGTGTGGTGTTTCTCATATTTCTAAGTATTACCACGTGTGAGTGATTAACAAAGATTAAGATTTGGTTACAGAGTGGAAAGATGTAAAATTTTGTTAAAGAGTGGAAATATTTAAATGTGGAACCCAACCATTTAATATTTACCAATTTACCAGTCTGATTAATTTCATTTTCTGGGTCAGCCGAAACGTTACGATGTTCACCAGCCACAAGTTTACGACTGTGCTAGTTTAAATATGTATGATGGTCGTATAATGCGTTGAATAGAAATCGGTTATCTCAAATAAAGTTATGACTTATCTTTTCGAATAAGGAAGTCATTGTACATATTTCATTATTTTAATTTTGAATGAGGCCCGTAATAGAAGGGAATTTGTGGTATATATTTCATTATTTTAATTTTAAAGGAGGCCACTGAGACTTTTGATTATTTTACTTTTAATGAGATTTTAGAAGGGAATTTGTTGTATATATTTCATTATTTTAATTTTAAAGGAGGCGAGTGAGAATTTTCATTATTTTAATTTTAATGAGATTTTTGGGTGCATCAAGGAAGTTTTGGGGGTTTCTTTGTACAACTTCATAGTACAAGTTACAAAAACTTTGGAATTAAAAAAAAAGAAAAAGAAAAATTGGTTTCAAGAGTGACATTTTGTAGTGAATTTGAATACATTTGGAGTCCTCAACATTAATTTTTGAAGAAAATTTTATCTACCACCCTCTTTTTGTTTATGTAGTAAAAATTATGATTTTGGGGCTAGTAAGATGAGAACGAGACTAAGTACAGAAGATTTATGGGATATTGTGGAAAGCCTATGAGACCATAATTCAAGATCACAAGGATAAACTCATAGCAAACAATAAACAAAATGAAAGAACATTGTATGTCATTCAAGAAGGATTGAATGAGAGAATTTTTCCCAAAATTGTAGCAACAATCAGGTCCAAGGAAACTGGGGATATTTTGGTGATGGCATATAGTGAAAGAGGGAGCAACATCGATCAACATCATGATGAACCATAGAGTGTTGTAGTTGTTGATAAATAGACTCTTGAATAAAAAGAAGATAAACAAGATATGGAGATTATTGTTTTCCTGAACACTGTAACAAAATTTGTTCAGAAAATTGCGAAAGAAAAATGTGACTTGTACGAGATGCAGAGTATGATCATGGTAAAGAAAGTGGAACCCATTGTGTACATACATATATGGATGATGAAATTGAATTTGAAGATGAAAATGAAACTACTTGTGTATGATTAGGAAAATGTGAGGAGAATTTAGCAATGGAAGTTGTTGAAAACATAAATGAGGCTACACTGAATGTTGAATTGTATGTTGAATTAGCATTTCTTGAGTGGCTTACAAAGCCCATGTATGATGGAGATGAAAGTGGTTATGGAAAATTTACGAGAACTACAACAAAATAAGAACCGAATAAAGAGGTAACCATAAGAGTTGTTGAGGATATTGTGACAGACGAAGAAGAGATGAAAGAAATTTTTTTTTTTTTTTGATCTTCTAAAGGTTGACAGAAATATTAAATCAACAGTAACTCAAGTACAAAAAGATGATAAAGAAATGTTGAAGAAGATGACCAGAGTAACCCTGAAGTTGAAGAAGAAGAAAGTTTATGAAAAATATAAACTTTGGACCAAAAAGAAGAGAAATCTTGTAGAGCATAGAGAGTAAAAGCTACACCAACATTAAGTAAATAAGGTAAAAAAAAAAATTTTGTTGATCTTGAGTGTTGTAAGCCTAGATAAGAATTATACCAACAAACCATGATCTTATGAATTTTGTAACCAATGTCGATTTTTAAGATGTCATGGTTAGTGTTAGAACTGTTAGTGGTTGTAATTAAAGGGGAGTGTTGAAATATGTTAGTTACTCCCTTTAACTATTTTTTTGAGAGTTCTAATTTTAGATTTCTAGAATATTTTTAGTTTGTTATAGTTGAAGAAAGATCTAGAAGAGGCAAGTTCTCAGGTTTCTATTATTAGTAGAATTTGTTTATTTATGTCTTCCTTTAGAAGCAATGAAGGCATAAAGAATTTACAAGCCAAAACTCTTTTGTTTGTATTTTGTGTGTTTGTACATGAATTTATACATCCATAGTTGTACCTAAATCACCCCTTCCTCCTTCAACTATCCATAAAATACTCAATTACCTACCCCGATTTAGAAAATGACTAATCTACATAGGACGAAATCCATATTTTGTTCAACAATTTAGGAGTGAAAATCAACATTAATTCTATTGGATTTCACAAACTTTGCCTCTATCTAATGTTTGATAAAAATGCCTACTATTTGCTCATTGGTGAAACAATATCACTGCACCTTAATAGCTTCATCAAGGATCATATGACTTATTTAGTGTTGATATTCCTTAACATCCATCATCCTTAGATGAAGAATGAGATATTAATAGAACTAACATTATCATAATATAAAGTAATAGGCTTCTTATATGGCAATCCCAACTCATCGGGAATTGCTTGAATTCAAACCATTGATTTTGATGTAGTAACATCTTCACAATATTCATCCTCTCAAGAATAAATAGCAATAGAACATTTTTTCTTGCAATACCTTGAATCTGGACCTGCTTCATGATATGCAACCTTTATAGAAGAAAGGACAATAGAATTTTGTTTCTTGCAATACCATGAAACCATACTACAATACAAACTTTGTAGAAGAAAGAGCAATAATAGATTTCTTCTTGCAAGACCATCAAACCAAATTAGAGTCAAACATATGTAGAAGAAACAAGAATAGAAGATTTATTCTTGAAAGACAATGAAATTGGACAAGAATAGAAAAAAAAAACATAAACAAAAGTAGACTCCTTGTCATCCGAATCTCTAGTTAAATTACAATGACTAACAACTCTATGTTTTAAGAAAATAATACATGTGGGATTGTAATATTGCATACAAAAATATAATTAAATTAATTGCATGCTTAGGTTGACTTATGAATTGCCATTTTCCTCTTTCCAAACCTTTAATATTAATAAAATAGTCTATCTCTCCCAAGTCCACCATCTCAAACACTTATGGAAGCTCATGCTTCACCTTGCAAATCAACATAGCCATTCACAATGATATTATCCATATACAATCAAAAAACATATTTGCCAACATCTTGAATGTTTCATGTTATTATCAAAGTGACAAGAATACACTCATTATGCATAAGATGATTATCTACTTTGTCATATAAAATGATTATCTACTTTCTCATACTAACCTCTTGGAGTTTCCTCAACTTCATAAAGAGGCTATTTTAATATGCAAGGATCACGGGAATCCCCATTAGTTTTCATAATCTAGTGGTTGTTGTATATAATTCTCTTCATGTTTGTCAATATTGTGAAGGTCTCATTTTACATCCATTTGATGTACTCTTTGTTGTTGGGAAATTATACCCTACGGACTAACAAGCTAGGGCTTAAACTTGCATGCAAATCATGACCCTTAAGAAATTTCTTTTAACCTTCTACCCCAAACCTAAAACCCTTTTTCTCATGCAAAGATGGGAAGAACCGACTAACCTTTTTATCGACGTTTGGTGTAGATCCTCTGTTTCGCTTTATCTCCTTGCTTCTGCCGCTCCTTCCAAAGATGATCCTGCAATCAAGACAAAAACACTATGCATGCATGCAATTGTTAATAATCATAGAGATCGACCACCGTTCTTTGATCCTGATCCTGGGCTCCTCCTCTTCTTTGTCCTCCAACTGCTTTGCTTGAATTCTCCTAAATCTTGAGGAAAGGCTAAAGGGATGGGACAAAACGGATTCGGCAATTGGGCAGAGTTTCTTTGCTATGATGTTTCCCCTTTGAATAGTACCCCTACCCCTTCTTTTATAGTCTAGAAGGAGCTAGGGTTTTGGATGAACTCTCGGCCATGCATGGCTAGGAGTTCCAGTTAACTGACCCAAAGCTTTTCGTTCCGTCGGAAACTTTCCTGTTTTTGTGCTTTGTTAGGTAAACATGGGCTGTAGTGGGCCAGCCAGCGTTCCAACGCGTGCAGTATAAGGCCTGCCCACGTTCCAACGCGCCCAGTAATGGGTTAGGGCACGGGTTACTTGATTTAAGAGGTTTTTCAAGAGTTTGTTCAGCATGGCCTTGGCAAGGAAGGGATATAAGTTGGCCTGATGCCAGGTAAGCATGTGTGGTGCAATTTAGGGTTATAACAGATGCCCCCTAATGTGTCAGGTCAGAAGAGCATCTGATGGCTGAAATACATTACCAATTCTTTACCAATCTGTACTGATATGCTGAATGAGTGATCCCAGGAATCAGGAATCAGGAGGTGCCGTCTGCAAAAAATATCAAATGTCTCACCAAGGCAGGCATACCCATGCTTGGGATAAATCAGAACCATGGCTACCAATCAAATACACTATAGATCCATGTCAAATAACTATAAAGAGTAGCTGCGAACAATACACAACGTAGATACATATCGAAATCAAAAAGATATACATAGAAAGTGTCCATCTCCCAGAAGCTGATTTGGCCTGATGGCTGTACTTCAGAGCTCGAGCAACAACTTCAAAATCTCCTAAAACTCGGGTAGGAGTGTAATATGAGTGTACGACTGCACTACCC
>ML786159.1:91759-106750 GCA_009831015.1 Picea engelmannii | reverse complement strand
ATCTTGATGATCGGACTGAAGGCTTCAGTGATTTCGAACAAAGACTTGATTAGACGTTCAGGATGGCCGGGTATGCGGACAAGAGACATATTGCAGAGGGGCCGACTCAGGCTTAGTGACAAACTTCCCTTGGACAATAGCACTACAAGTGATAAGACTCAGGCAGCATATCTGTTAATCATAAGTCTATGAAGCAAGAGGCAACGCAAACTCTCCATATGTTTGGAAGAGTAACCAAATGGTGGAGGACACAACTCTATATAGTGAGAAAAGATTCCTAAGGTCGTACTACATCCCATAGTCCGATGAATCAAACGGATAGATGTGCTTTATCCAAGGGTGACTCATAATGCTGCCAATAAAGAAAATACTTTTCCCATCCTCTTTTTGGGGTATATTTGATTTTTTTTGTTCTTTTTTATTATTTTAAAAAGAATAAAAGAATATTACATTACAGTGGAGGAACGAGTATAGAAAACATACAAGCTCAAGGCACAAGGGCAAGACTGATGTTCTAGGGAAATGATACTCGGGAAAAATCCTCCAGTGGCCAAAGGTGTTAAGACGCAAAAGAAAACCGTTACTAAGCTGATGGGTAAAGGATGCAAACGCGGTTGATAGAACACACAATGGTAACGTCCTTCGATGTAAGTTTAACGAGCCCAAAGAAGGGAAGCTCGGTGATTTTTCATATTTAGAGAGTCTGAAAAGGCATAAAAGGAAACTCCATTGGGGTACCTTTTTCATCAATAGTCTAGTTGGTTTGAAAAAGGGATAAACTAGCACCGATTAGACATCAATTCAAAACCATTTTGACGAGTGTGACAAAGACAAGATCACTCGGCTATTTTTTCAATTTTAAGGAGTCTGAAAAAAGCTTAACTATGGACTCCGTCAGGAATGTTCTTCTGGACCGTTTTAACGAGTGTGAAGGAATAAGGTCACTCGACAATCTTTTCAATTTTAGGGAGTCTGAAAAGAGCTTAACTATGGACTCCAGGGGGGTTTCTTTTTCATATATTTAGTCCCTCAGGCCCGAAAAAGGAATAAAATTATACCTGAGGATACTCTTCTAAAGAATTAGAATTCGATAGAGTATTCCTTTGTTCGTACAGTAGACCGTCCGGACCGAAAAAGGGGTAAACTACCGCCGGAAAGACATGACTTCAAATTTCAGTTTAACGAGCATGAAGGGTCACAAGATCGCTCGACAATCTTTTCATATTTAGAGGGTCTGAAAAGGGCTTAAAAGGAGACCCGTTATGTTTTGGGAGTCCGGAGGGTAAGACAAAGAGTGAAAAAGACCCATGAAAATGAGGCTCAAACTTGTATTCTGGAAATACTATATGGACTCTCGAGCCTACAGTGTTGTTAGAAACGGCATGGACACCATACTGCAACCAGGAACTACCTAGGCATCCATGTTTTGGTAAGCTCTACCACTAAGTTGCGACACTTCTAGAGCAGATGTGACGGTTCTTTGTTACAACCGGGTGGGATCGATCCTATATCGTTAGAAAAAAAGGCAACGAGATGCAACAGTGGGGATGCAATCCTACCTTATATGCTCAAGTTGATTTTTGAAAATTTTTATGGACCGTCCATGTATATATATTTTTTTTTATTTTCTGAAACTCAATGAAAAATGTCCCAATACCTGATCAAATCCCTCCCATTGAACTCCTGAACCCCTCAAAATGGTTTTTGGTATAAAAAAATTGATAAAGGGGCCCAAAAAAGTGACAAAAAGAGGCCAAAAAGTCTATAAATAGAAGCTGGCAGCTCATTATCACCATTGTTGATTTGGAAATTGACTCTGGAGCCAAAAGACCCCCTTTGCCAAAGATCGTGATTCCGGGAGCTACATTGGACGAAACGGACTTCTGCTTGGACCAAGTAAGTACAAACTCCCCTATCTTGCATTTCAATACTTCAATTATTGTTTATTTTTGAGTTTGGGGGTGGGCGTCGACCTCAAAGAGGTTGGCCCTATGAAAACGCGGGTTGTCCAGGGACAGCCCGCGGGTACCCGCGCGCAGAGCCAAAGCTGCGCGCAGGTACCCGCGACTGTCGCCTCGACAGCCCGCGGGTGACCCCCGCGCGGTGGAAAATTGGTTGAATCAAGACTAAACTCCCCCCATTTTTCCTTATGTGTTTGGCAGGATGTATGTTCAGTGGAGAGATAGAGACCACGAGGCTGCCAATCAGGCAGTGGCTGCAAATCCAAACGTCATGGCCATGCTGACGCAGTGTGGCTTGGTAAAAATTTTCCTGTGTCCGTTTATGCGCGCTCAACCCAGGCTACTGAATGCCTTGGTTGATTATTGGCACCCAGATGCAAAGGCCTTCATGATAGAGGGGCAATCCTTGGTGCCCACCACCGAGGACATTTACTTTCTGATGGGCCTCTCGAGGAGAGGGGAACCTGTCAACTTTCAGACTTTTCCTGCGGGGCTGAGCAAAGTCTCAGAGTTGATAGAGGAATATTGCGTGGATGGTACCAATCAGAGGACTTCCTCGATACCAGTTAGTAGTATCACCAGCCTCGCCCTTCAGACTATCTTATCACTCATTGGGTGGATTATCGGCTCCGCGGTCGTGCATCAGGCTTCACGTGCACAGATGAACTGTGCAATTCAGTGCATGAATACACAAATTTTTGACTGGAGTACCACACTGCTAGCAAGCATGACAGGTCAGTTGACAGCTTGCAGACAGCGGACGCATAGGAACTTCGGGTTTGGGACCATCCTATGTTCATTTTTCTTTGAGAGAGTTCCATGTTTCAGTCCTCGGCTGACAGTATGAGGACATCTGGCTACTTTCCCCGCAGTTTGAAGATGGGCAGCTTTGTCGCCGCGACAGGGTGGTGGGAGTACCACCAAGGCCTTCAATGATGACTTTTTTGCCTGGTTGTCACAACAGATCCCAACGATAGAGGATTACCCATATGCAGGGATCGATTTTTCCAGAGATCCAGCGATACCAGTGCTTCCTGGTGAGGAGCGAGGGGAGATGGGTAAGTCTCTTCCTGTACAGTTTTTTTGTTTGCATATGTAATTTTTATGTCTTTTTGATATATATATCATGTTTTTGTATAACAGAGTTTTTTAACGGGTGAACATTGTGTTGCGTGCAGATGTGGGACCCGTGCGACCTGCCGATTATGCACAAAACAGGTGCCGCCCATGGCCAGAGGCCGCAACTGCCGTCGCTGGGGGAGCAGCAGTAGCAGGGAACCTCCCAGCAGGGGAGGTCGAGAGGGTTCTTAGGTGGATTGAGCGGAACTTCACTGCGCTCACTCGCATAGTTCCCATGGCAGAGATAGAGGACTTGCCACCCTCCTTGCAGACTCATATCGTGGGGGTACCTCGAACATGGGTCCAATTGTTTAGGCATTTGGGTCAGGCTGTATTTGAGTATAACAGGGCCCATAGGCCCTGAACAGACTTGTAGACTTTTATGTGCCACGAGCACTGATATGTATCTATTTTTTGAGGGCATAAGCCCCAATGACTCGTTATGGTTCCCATTTTTTGAGGCGCTTGCACCCATCGATGTGCTCTGATGATTTTATCATGTTTATATATGGTTTTTATTTTTTTTCTGTGTCTTAATGGATTATGTGTACAAAAATGTGTTTACATGTGTATGATCATGATCTTTTTATGTGTGAGAAAGATGCCAATCTAAAATGTGATTAGCTAGAGTATCTGTGATTTGATTTAGACTCCTAGGAACATGAAAATATGTGATATAATCAAAGTTGCGTTCCAAGAGACGTACCCTAAGGAATCGTCGGTGTAAAGTTGGGTCATGCACCCGGTATATTCTGTTTAGCTGCGACACAACCAGTTGAGCATCTAGATAGACCCGGAGACGAGAGATAACCAATGACAAAGTGTCACAAAGTAACTCAATAACTGCACTATACTCAACAACATTATTTGTGGTGTTGCCTAAGCATATCCCTCCGGAAGATAACAACTGACCCTGTGGTGTAAAGATTACCCAAGCTGCAGAGGCAAGCCTCCGCGTGTGTCGACTAGCACCGTCCACATACCCAATGAACACCTCAAACTCTCTTGACATCTGCCATAGTGACGAAAGATAACATTAATGACACGTCCATGACACGTTTTTCAAACTAAATGTAAAAAAGTAATAGCACAAAGACTATACATATGTTACAAAAAGTTACCCACAGTGACCGTTCTATGAGTAATACTTCTTGAGGTAGAGCCCATTCCTAGGCTCCGCCAAAGCATTCCCTTCAAAATCGACCAAACGATAAGTGCCCTTCTTCAAAACCTCCTTAACAATGAAGGGTCCGAATCACATGGGTTTAAACTTTCCTGCCCCCAGGGGGTCCTTATCTTGATCTTAAACCAGGACAAGGTCGCCCTCAGAAAAAAGCCGAGGATGCACAGACCTATCATATTGACACTTGACCTTATGCTTATGAGCCTCGTTGTCCAGGGCCACATCGCGACGCTGCTCATCAAGCTACTCAAGGTGTACTAACCGTTCTTCAAGTGGAGAAGTATCTGGCAATAACTGTACTGCCAATTTTAGAGATGGAATTTGACATTTGATGGGCAAGACTGCCTCAAGCCCATAAACGAGTTGGAAAGGTGAGAAACCGGTTGCAGTCTTAACTGATGTTCGGTAAGCCCATAATGTCGAGTATGACATCAAATGCCAGTTGGATTTGGTTGAGTTGATGGTTCGTTGTAGCATTGTCTTAAGAGTTTTGTTAACAGATTCCACCTGCCCATTGGCTTGGGGGTAGTAAGGTGAGGAATGTTCTTGCCGTAACCCAAGATTTGATGTTAACTCAGACATCATTTGGTTCTGAAAGTGACTGCCATGGTCAGTGACAATCTCTCTTGGGATGCCGAACCGTGCTATAATTTGGTTAAATAAGAAGAGAGTTGTAGTCTCTCCATCATCTTTGAACATCGGCATAGCTTCGACCCACTTAGTGAAGTAGTCGACAACCACGATGATATAGCGGTGCCCCCTGGCTGACGGGGGGTTGCAAGTAGTGTAATAAATCCCCCACTTAGTGAAGGGACCGACGGTGATAACAGGAAACATGGGAGTTGGATGTGCCCTCATCTTCCGTGAGAAGATTTGGCACGGATGGCACTTCTTGACCGACTCGATACAATCTTTAATAAGTGTGGGCCAGAAGTAACCTGCTCGTAAAATCTTTTGGGCTGTTGCCAACCCAGATAAATGACCGCCACAAGCTCCTGTATGACAATTGTTGAGCACTATGACGGCCTCCTCATGAGTGAGACATCGACGCAAGATACAGTCTACACCTCTCCGATACAATGTATCATTGAGTACGAGATAGTTCTTGGCCTGATTGCGTATCCGCCGACGCTCATCATGAGAAGCAGAGGTGGGGCACTTCAAAGTCTGGAGATAGATCAGTATATCTCCGTACCATGGGTCGGATGATTCAATCAAAAACATATCCCCCCCGGATAGGTGATTCCTCAGGCACAACGTCACCTGACTCAACCGGAAGTTCCGAAATAAGTTCTGCGAAGACCAATGACTTCTTGGACTTTGCTGAAATGAAGTCTAAGTCAAATTCTTGGAGGATGACCATCCATCTACTGATTTTTCTGCCGATAACTCGTCGTGTCAACATGTACTGGAATGGATTCACGACAGCTACGACAGTGGTCTTGCGAAACAGAACATAGTGACGGAACCGTTGAACAGCATGAACTGCTTCCAACGCAAGTCTTTTGAGATGGGTATAATTAAGTTCCGGTCCTACAAGGCCTCTACTCAGGTAATAGATCACGTATTCATAAAACGAATCATCTTCCTGAACTAAAACCATGCCTATGGTTGACTCTGCGACAACCAGATATAATAGGAAATCCTTGTTATAATTCGGTGGTCGTAGCAAAGGTGCGATTGTAAGGGCGTGTTTCAATGCGTCAAAAGAGCATTGCACTGCTTCGTCCCAGAAAAAGGGAACATCTTTCTTCAGTAGACGCATGAAGCCCTTGGTGATTTCGGCATAGTTGGCGATGAAGCGTTGTAAGAAGTTCGCCTTACCTTGAAGACTCTGAAGTTGTAAGATTGTGCGTGGGGGGGGGGGCAATTGGACTATTGCCTCCACCTTAAGAGGATCCACCATGATCCCTGTTGTTGAAACGATGAAACCTAAAAAATGTCCGGACGTGACGCAAAAGCTACACTTGTTGGGATTCAAGCGAATTTTGAAGTAGTGACAACGTTCGAAGATGAGTCTGAGGTGCATAGGATGATCCTTTTGCTTGTGAGAGCGTGATGCTAAATCATCTAGATAGGCCTCGACTATATGCTTGAGGTCATGAAACGCAAAAGACAAGGCCCGCTGGAAAGTGGCTCCAACATTTTTGAGGCCAAAAGGCATCTTACGATAAGCGAATGTACCCCACGGACAAATGAATGCCATTTTGTGTTGGTCCTCGGGTTTGATTTGGATTTGGTTATAGCCCGAAAAACCATCCATGAACAAAAAGGCTTCACAACCAGTGCATTCATCAATGATCTGGTCGATGATTGGGGTTGGATAATTATCTTTTGGACATGCCTTGTTCAAATCACGGAAATCGGTACAGACACGAATCGTGCCTTGTTTTTTATCAACTGGTACGGGGTTTGACACCCACTAAGTCAAATGAATTGGGTATATAAACCCTGCCTTAAGCAATTTCTCAACCTCGGCTTTGATGGCTACTGCTTTCCTAGGATTAACTAGACGAAGTTTCTGTCGAACAGGCTTAGCATCAGGATACATAGTGATCTCATGTTCAACTATTTTCGGATCAATGCCTGGCATTTCCTCATAAGACCAGGCAAAGACGTCGCGGAATTCCTTGAAAAGATCCGTGTAAATTTGAATCTCTTCGGGGGAGCAATCCGCTTCGACGAAGACATTCTCCACGATGCCAGGGTTCCGGGAGATATTGATAGGTATGGTTGCAGCGATAGTCGCCATATTGCCCCCAGCATATATTTCCTGTGTAGCTAAGAGGTTGATGGGACATGGCTGATCTCCCGTCATGGTGATAGTGAATTCTCCTACCTCGATTCGGTGTAACTCTGGGAGGAAATATGATCAGTGATGGAGATCTTCCCAAGGTCTGTCCGGACTAGTCATTGCGTCGATTACAGCTTCATCAGAAGGAAAGACTAAGTCTAACGAATCGGTGGTAGCAAGAGAACCCTGAGCCCACATAGGCTCTGGAAGTGGATCTAACTCTTGTGCGGGAGTCGGATCGGGAGTAGCTGAAGTTTGCTGGACTAGAGAGTACGCTACTTCAGCGGCCGACAAGGGCATGGACATGCCAGCGTGCCCTGTCTCATCCATCGTGGCTGATGGGGAAGGAAGAATCCACAGATCCTAAAAGTAAGTTGTGCGAAACGACGAAACATGAAAAATATTAGCTTTGTGGTGAGTTGATATAAACTTTACATCGCCTTGAGGAGGTGGGTAATCGAAAGTACCCATCAAAGATGGGCACAAACCAACTCCTATGTTAACGACACCGGCTTGAGGATTATCTATCATGGGAACTGTGGATGCCCCCAAGGCTAGGTCATGTTGACAGAAGGACAACTGATCAATGGTCACTATCCATCCTTGATGTGGAAACAATAAGACTCGGAAAACTGTAGCGACCATCGCTTGCATTGCATAAGTCCAACTACGACCTAACAATAGATTGTAGTCGATGGGGGCATCAACTACCTCTACTTTGACGCACACAGTCTTCCCCCCTAACTGCACAGGGAAAGAAGGAATGATGCCATGCGGTCGGAAAGAACGACCATCGAACGCAGTGAGGAGAGTAGGTGACGGAGACAACTCAGGTTGACCAATGGCTTTCCAGCATGTTAACCACCGTGCAGAAGATATTTCGTGTAAAAATTTTCGTGGGATGAGCCACTACTATCTGAAACGCGACATGGTAAGTCAAACGAGGTTTCAATTTAGTCGTATCTAACATGATGGTGCCCGGGTTACAATTCTCAGTAGAGCCTAAAGCAGTCAACAAGGCTTTCCTCTGAGCGGGGCAACTTTAGAGGACCTCCAAAGCGGACATAGAACAAGGGGTTTGTGATAAATATTCCACCACAGAGTAGTTTTGGGCGGCCCTTGCGTTTGGATTATGAGAAGCGCGCTTAAATGCACCTTTTGGTATGCATGTCATTGTTTCCCCCAACGTCTTCTCGATCTGTAGAGGAAGAGATGGGATCTCGGCTTTTTTTCCCTTCTCAGAGGTGCTTGGTTTACTATAGTCATGCACTCTAGTTTTTATTAAAGAATCACTTTTAACCATATATACGTTCGCGGAAGATGAATTATTTGGGGGAGGGAAGTTTTCTTGGCTGTCCCCCTCAGCACTTGTAGAGGCTTGAGTTAAATTTTTCCCATGCTGAAAGGGATTAGTCAACACGGCTTGCTGTTGCTGTGTGACAAACTTCTGGGCCTCCGCAAGCCGAGGGCATAGATGGGTCGGGTGGTCTTCCGCACATAAGTTGCACGGATACATCGCCTTCCTCTTTTCCATGGTGCCCTTGCCAGCATTATCAGTTGATTTTTTATCCCCCTTACTCTTCTTGCGTTGTTTTTTCTTCCCTTCAGGCTGCTGGTTGGCCTTTGGGTTAGTCATCTGTACAGAGTGTACTTCTGACGTTTGGGTAGGAGGAGAAGCCAAAGCAGTAGTCTGTCTAGCCGTTGAGTGTTGTATAGATAACTGCTGCAATTTTTTTGTCAATTGCTCAACGGGCTTAGTTTGTGCCGAACCAATGATGCCATCGGCCTGTGGTCCGGCTCTCTGTCTGGTTTTATCCAGTATTGACCGTGGTGCATCCGACAGGATGTTGTACAGTAAACAAGACTGAGAATAGATAATCTCAAACTATTGAGCCCTCATGATGGCATCTTCCTCAGAGAAAACCCCTGAAGTCACGACATCTTTGGATAACTGCGGAACTAAAGACTTAAGGAACCACTCAAGCAGGAATGTTGGTGGGACGGGTACCTTGATAAGACTCTTTCGGCGTCACCACTCTCGAATATGATCCGAGATATGGTCTGCTGTCGTCTGCTCGAAATTGGCTAGCAACTCTGTGCCGGCGTCGTATCTCACAGCTAACTGGAAATGGTTAAGGAAGGCCATCGCCAGTTCGCCAAAAGAAGAATATCGTGAGCGGTCAAGCTCGAAGTACCATTTCACGGCACTCCCAATAAGAGTGCGTTGAAACAATCGCAACTGGACGGAGTCATCTTTCAGTGAGTTAGATGAGCACCAGAGATGAAAAGTAGTCACGTGATCACTTGGATCTTCCTTAGGCTTGGCCTCGAAATTTGGAATGTCCGAAGGCAACTTCATTGGCATAGGAGGCCAACGCGGATCGTGACAGATAGGGTCATTTAACAACCGTGTCAAATCTGGCAAGTGTAACGTTGCCAAGAAGGGTAGTTTAGGTTGTTGCTGATAGCCTGGATAAAAGGGTCCTGGAGTTTGACTGGCACCAGGTTGCCAGGAAAAGTTTGGCTGCTGGCCCAGGTTCTGGTAGAAACCATGGCCCTGACCAGCATAAGGGTTTTTCATCTGCGGAGACATCATTGGCTGATTCCCCATGAAGGACATAGGATGTTGGGCATTCATCGTGTTTGACGGACTTTGGGAAGGATTACCCCATACCAGTCTCGAGGGGAGAGGTATAGAATTCTGCCCGGGGTTCCATTGACTATGGAAAGAATTACCACAGAACGACATTCCAGATGAAGGAATGGATCCTTGTCCTGAGTTCCAAGGTCCTAGTATATGTGCCCCCAGCGCAGGAATAGTACCCTATGCCGGAGTAGACTGTCCAAAAATGGGTGTGCCCCCAGATGGGAAAGCAGTGGATGCTAAAGCGTTATTACCAAACATCCCATTCCAAAAAAACGGTGACGAACCTACCAATAGAGTTTGCGTAGGTGTTCCTTGACTCCCGGCTCCAAATGAACTCATGTGTGCAGGATGCCCGGTGGACTGCTGATGAAATCCACCAAGCAAAGGGGACGAAGGAGGGATATGACCTCCAGCATAAGGAAAAACATTGAAAGAGACATGAATGCCCCCAAGTTGACCTTGCAGAGGAGCGTTAGAGCTCCCTGCCCCCAAACCCAAAGTCTGTAAAGTGGAGGAAGTGAGTGCAGGACTTGTACCTGAACTAGGCATACCGTATGAAAATGGAGGGCCTGTCGCACTAGGTTTATAAGGAGGTGTGGCCGCCGCGATAGATGGGGTCGGTCCACTATGCGACGTAGTTGCGGCCGAGACCATGGTGGCCCGGACCATCGACAAAGGCAAGTTAGGAGAAGCTTCTCCTGTGGTAGCAACGATGATGGGAATGGAAGAATTCCCTGAGGAAGTAACAAAGTTTGGTTCCATCACTAGGTTAGGCACTGACAGGCGTTCATAGAATTGAATTGGCACAATAATATTTGGCCAAGTATCAGTGGATGGGGTCTCAACTACGCCAAGATTGGCGGTTGATTCCTCCAGGAGTTGTTCGGGCTCAAAAGCCATGGTTGCTTCGAAAGACCCTTGTTGGTCTAGCTTCCACCTCAATGGTGGCGGGGGTGGCTCCAATATAACCGGCGGCAGGCCGAGAAGCCTTCGTGACCGGTGGAGCTCTGAATCCTCCACTGTGTGAGAAGATTCATGACACGCTAAGGTATTCTACACGAACAAACAGTAACACACACTAAAAGAGGCCCCTATGAGATAAGACAAGCAAACACTAACTATTTTGAAGAACAGTTACAACAACCAAAACTAGAGAAACTTACTGGTGCAAGTGCAACTCGAAAACGGAAGCACCCTCTGGGTATACTCTGCAAAGTGTGGCCCGATGTCTGTCCTAGGTACCGCGGTATACCACTGCAGTCACCCGTGTATGTCCCTAGAAAAGATTGGCAACTAGTTTTCCAGCACGTGAACAGTCACCAGATGGGTACAGTCGATAGTCGGGTAGACCACAATGAGCAGGGTATCAAGCCCAAAACCTGTCAAGGGTATCGAGAGAAAATGGTCCGGAAGACAAATGAGGACCTCGAACAGATTCGAGACCCACGAAGCTCCGTGGCAAATGCAAACGACAGAATCCCTCAACAAATCCTCAATATGTGTTCTCCACTACGCTTGGTCTAGCTTTGGAGGGATTATATCGGCTACCTTTCCTTACGCGACCTCGTGTTTAGCCCCTGTGTTAGAGGGGGGTCCCAGATAACTTTCCGTAACTGGAATTCTACACTCCCTTATGACAGACTCCAATGTTTGGTTTGAGTGGCCTTGGAGAATTTACTCTCCAACCTATTCCAAGGCCCTAGTCCTAAGCTAGTGTATGTACCCTACAAACAAAAATTCTAATCGTTTTTAATTAGCGTTGCTTTTAATGGGATTTTTAAGTCACAAGGTATGAAGGTGAAAATGATGGTGTGTAAAGACTCAAAGAAAAAATGAACAAGAAATTCTTGGAAACAAAAACTTTTACAAAAGATGCAAAAACCAACAACTTTTCAACATGAAAGACTTCTTTTTCTTTTGAACTTTCTAAGATTTCATGCAGAAAAACATCAAGGAATTTCACTCAATCTGCGAGCTACTTATGCGCTAAATGTACTGCAAAACAACTTATGAAAAAAGACTTCTTCCTAGATACTAATGCAACAACACAATCTTCAAACCAAGAAGAAAATGAAACAAGAGAAAAAAAAATTTATTTAATTGCAAAATGAAGCAATAAAGGGAAAATGACGACAAGCAAAAAAACCAAGAAAAAAAAATAAGGTTCTGGCTTAAAGCGCAGACCACAAAGAATCAGAGCAAAGACGCGAAAAAGAAATCAAGAAAGCACCGATTCTAACACTTGTCTAAAAACCACTAAACAATTTTTTTTTTCTTTTGTCTTTTCTATCAAAACATGAACTAATAAAAACACAAGCTAAGGATAAGAGGCCCTAACCTGCTGACTGTGCAGCCCCTGACTCAAACCCCTGAGAGGAACACTTCTCACCACAGGAGGGGATGACTGCCCCACCCAAGCTAAAAAGAAACCAATCAAGCCCGTGACTGTCACTGAAACAGCACACGTGCAAACGTGTGCTGAGCTATAACAGAGAATGGGTACCCACGGGATAAGCCTAAACAGGCCGCGGGTCTATATAAATGCTAAGACAAAACCACCACAGGCAGCCCAAACCTGAAAAAGGCCTCTGGTACTGACAACCAGGGTCTCTTAAAGGCTTGAAGGCTTCTACTTTAACAAAAAAGAAAATGAATGCAAAAGATAACAAACACAATAAAGCAGACTGCAAACAAGACATTGATCCAACAAGACCCAGACAGGATCTAGAAATCCCCCTGAGAAGGTAAACTTCTGACAAGGAAGAGGAGACTGCCTCTCAAGCTTTCTGAGTCCTACACGCTACTGAAACCTTTGCAGCAAGCGTTCAAACGCGGGATACAAAAGGTTAGGGCGCGGGTTACATGCGAGCAGGCCTTCTGCAGGCCGCGTGTACCTCTGTGTGTCCCGATAATGAATGTCAAGCAATAGTCAAGGAAAAAACTGGTATTGATAACTAGGTTCCCTGCTAGCTCTGACCTAACAGAAAACAAACAAACAAAGAAACAGGAAATATAATTCTTTGAACTACCCAAAAACCTCAATGAAATCCGGAAACCCTAAGAGTAAAATCTCCCCAGTGGAGTCGCCAATTCTGTTGTTGGGAAATTATACCCTACGGACTAACAAGATAGGGCTTAAACTTACATGCAGATCATGACCCTTAAGAAATTTCTTTTAACCTTCTACCCCAAACCTAAAACCCTTTTTCTCATGCAAACATGGGAAGAACTGACTAACCTTTTTATCGATGTTTGGTGTAGATCCTCCGTTGCACTTTATCTCCTTGCTTCTGCTGCTCCTTCCAAAGACGATCCTGCAATCAAGACAAAAACACTATGCATGCATGCAATTGTTAATAATCATAGAGATCGGCCACTGTTCCTTGATCCTGATCTTCGGCTCCTCCTCTTCTTTGTCCTCCAACTGCTTTGCTTGAATTCTCCTAAAGCTTGAGGAAAGTCTAAAGGGTTGGGACAAAACGGATTCGACAATTGGGTAGAGTTTCTTTGCTATGATTTTTCCCCTTTGAATAGTACCCCTACCCCTTATTTTATAGGCTAGAAGGAGCTAGGGTTTTGGATGAACTCTTGGCCATGCATGGCTAGGAGTTCCAGTTAACTGACCCAAAGCTTTTCGTTCCGTCGGAAAATTTCCTGTTTTTGTGCTTTGTTAGGTAAACGCGGGATGTAGTGGGCCAGCCAGCGTTCCAACCTGTGCAGTATAAGGCCTGCTCGCGTTCCAACGCGCCCAGTAATGGGTTAGGGCGCGGGTTACTTGATTTAATAGGTTTTTCAAGAGTTTTTTCAGCATGGCCTTGGCAAGGAAGGGATATAAGTTGTCCTGATGCCAAGTAAGCATGTGTGGTGCAATTTAGGGTTATAACACTCTTACATCTACATTTTATACAAAAGAAAAGGTTTCAAATCAATGTTATTCTTAATTAAGGTTTTAGTGCATAATGTGACATGGTTTGATGACATGCTTCCTCATATAATATCATGAATATTCATAATCTTTTGCATGACAAAAAAAAATACATTAGATTATTCGTGTATTTACCTCTTCCTCTTCATCAAATTATGAAGATGTAAAATGTATAGATTCACTAGGAGAATAAATCTCTAATCATAGGAATGCTTTCAACATCACAATCAAACCAAACAATCATTAGCGTGATAAAATATAAACAAGAACAACAAGATGGTGGAAAAAGGCTCAATAGCCAACTCAAATGTATTCACACAAATGTTACATATTTATAGTACAATGGGTGATGCCACCTCATACAAAGATTTTCTCTAGATCCTAAAATCATGCATGATGACTAGGCTAGTCAATCTTAGTTAAATAATTAATCATCACGTGAGGATACATTACTAATATCATAAAGGAATAATACAAATATAGGTGACAATTTAGACTTCATGATTGGTTAAGGTAAGCCATAGGCTAACAATCCCCCCCTCAATCACAAGTCCGATCAATAATACCAACAACAAAGAATAAAGTGGTATCAATTCCAAGTCTTCAAAGTGAAACTCTTGAGTTGAGCCTCAATGAAGAAATGCCTGAAAAACCACCAATCTGGATGTTTAATGGTTCATCTAAAATGAACTAGAAGAGAGATGAGATATGGAAGTGAACAACTACAATATCTGAACATTCCCTGATTGCTTGACAATTCAATCATTTTGCCAAGTATTTGAGCTCGAAGAATATAATGTCTTTTGTTAATTGGTGAACATGTAGTATCACCACTCTAATATCAGTGTATTGCTAAAATATGAAATGTCATGCTTCTTTTACCATTGAAAATACCCTTGTCACCCAACCATAGGTCGAAGCCACCCTCCGATAACCTTGACCTTGACAGAGAATAATAATGGTAGCAATCAATAGCCAAGCAAGGCTAATGCACTAGGCAAGAAAAGTAACCAAAGTTGATCAGATAGTCCCACCCAGAAACTTGTGCACAAAATTGCCAACTGCAGTGTGCACAACTGGCTCTTTGCAATTCTGAGAATGTGTATAATGATAAACTAGTGCCCTATATTTATAGTAATCTAGCAGGCTTACTGGGGTCGACTTCTCCTTCTGGGTACTAATTAATTCATATTAAATGTATTTCTACAGCCAACATCTCGTCTAGGGTTTCCTTTACTTCTTTGCTTCCTTCCGGAATATTCTAATCTTATCATAGGTCACAATAGAGGTTCATAACTCCCGAAGATACCATAATATTAACACTCCCTCCTAGCTAGGGAGGTATGGTATTGAGCACAAATA
>ML786159.1:59167-91255 GCA_009831015.1 Picea engelmannii | reverse complement strand
TATCAATTGATAGAACACACCTGTGTTTATCCATGGTAGTACGCAACTACTCAAACCGTGACACATAGTCACAAACAGTGGAACAAATCCACCACAGTAGTATACATCTACTATCATACAATCTTCATAACAATCATCTGATAGCAACCTGCACAAAAACAATGTTATGATATAAACTGAATCATATGGGCCAATCTTTCTCTCACGTCTGTGAGATATGAAAGAATATATGTCCTCAGAGTATAACAATGAGATATCTAGACTATTCTTCTCAAACAAGGAAGAATAACTGTCATGTCTTCTGAACCCGAACCATTCCCCACCCTGGGCCATTCTTCCTACACTAATCAAAGTGCACCCTGGAGAGAATGTATAATCCCTAAGGAATGTCTGTCCCTGATTTCTAAACCTAGACCATTCCTCACCCTGGGCCATTCCTCCTACACTAATCAAAGTACACCCTGGAGAGAATGTATAAACCCTAATGAATGATTGTCTGGACCATTTCCTCTATTAACCACAAGAGTAAAACACTGTCCTACATCAACCTCCAAAACAGACCATTCCTCATGTTAACCACAATGAGAAATCGTTGTCTAGCGAGGTGGGCCAGTCTTCTTGAGTAACCCTTAAGAAGAGAGACTTCCCTAGACCACTCCCCATGTTAAGCACAATGGGAAGTCGTTGTCTATGATACATCAACAATCTGTACCATTTCCCATGTTAACCACAATGGGAAATTGAAGTCCGTCAGAAAACTCAATCCACTTTCCGAACAGGAAAGAATCTATCCAATATGGACTTTTTTCAATCACAAAGATAAATGTTTCAATAACATTTTTCAAAAATATTTTTCAATAATATTTTAGTGCTCCCTCCTAACCTAGAGAGTCTTCCCTTTCATCTAAGGGAGTTATTTCTACGATCCCCATCTTCTTTCGGAAATATGCAAACTTTATTCTGGATAGAGGTTTTGTCAGAATGTCTGTTGTCTGCTCGTCAGTGGGGATATACTCGAGATTTACCCCTCCTTCCTGGACTTTATCTCGAATAAAGTAGTATTTTCTCTCAATGTGTTTCGACCTTTCATGAAACACGGGTTGTTCTGATAATATTATACAACTCTGATTATCACAATATATGACGGTCGATTCTAGAATCTGATCAAATAAATCAGAGATTAACTTCCTTAACCATATTGCTTTTGTGCATGCTTCACACGCTTCCATATACTCTTTTTCTGTTGTGTTGAGTGCAACAAACTTCTGTTTCCTGCTGCCCCAAGATATCATAGCAGAGCCCAAGCTGAAACACATACTTGAAGTGCTCTTTCTGTCTTCTGCACTTCCTGCCCAATCAGAGTCTGTGTATCCATGAAGTTGTATATCGTTGGATGCGGTATATCTCAAACCATAGTTTATTGTCCCACAAATATATCTTAATACATGCTTTGTAGCTATCCAATGCTCATGTCTTGGTTCCACCTGGAACTGTCTTAGTGTATTTAAAACAAATAAAATGTTTGGTCAAGTATTTACCAAATACATCAATGACCCAATTAGTTGTCGATATAGATATGGATCTACTGGATCAGAATATCGAACTTTCACTTTTCTTATATCTGCATTCATAGGAGTGTCCATGGACTTACAATCCATCATTCCAAATTTCTGAAGGATCTTTATTGCGTACTTTCATTGTCCAAGGAATGATTCACCATGCTTCTGCCTTACTTCTAGTCCCAAGTAATAGTGCATGAGACCTAGATCTTTCATATCAAATTCATAAGTTAATTCCTTCTTGCACTGGATAATGAGAGACTCTTCACCTATTATGAATAGATCGTCAACATATAGTAGTAGGATTACATGTGCATTGTCTACGACTTTATAGTAAAGGTTTGGATCTGCATGACTCTTGGAGAAACCAAGTCTCGTTAGATAGTTGTCCATGTTGGCATACCAAGCCCTTGGAGCTTGCTTGAGTCCATATAGAGCTTTCTTCAATCTGAAAATGTGAGTGTCTTTGGAATGTAACTCAAACCCTTGAGGTTGTTCAATATATACTTCTTCTTCAATAGCTCTATTGAGGAAACTTGATTTTACATCCATCTAGTGTAAGTTCCATCCCATGGAAGTGGAAAGAGATATGATAGCTCTGATGGAAGTATATCTAGCCACCAAATCAAAGGTTTCATCATAATCTTCTCCCTCCTTCTGGGAGAACCCTCTAACTACAAATCTTCCATTGTATTTATCCACGCTTTCGTCTGCTGCTTGTTTGATCTGGTACACCCATTTTGAGGTTACCACCGATTTTTATTTAGGTCTTGGTATGATTTCCCATACCTCATTTTTCATAATGGATTGATTCTCTTCTATCATAGATTCTTTCCATTGTTCCTTTTGAACTTCTTCTTCAAATGTGGTAGGTTCTTCATCTATAAGTTTTGTCATGTATGTTGCATAACTTGAGAATCTTTTAGGTCTTTTACTCTTTCTGAATGTTCCTTCTGGAACCTTAAGTCTTTCCATGTCTTGTAAGGTAGCTTCAAGACAAGATGGTCTTTTCTTGGTCTTGGGTACGATATTCGAATCAATGTTTTCACATGGCCCCATAGGATGATCAGGTAGTTCCTTTTCGTCATTTACGTTTTCTGTGCTTTCTTTGTTAAGTTCTTCAATCTCTTCTTCGCCTATATTTTCTTCTATGGATTTCTTGAAGGCCATCTTTTGATTGAATGTTACATCTTTGCTGACTTCGATCTTGTGTTGTTCTAGAATATATATTCTATAATCTTTGGATGAATCACTGTATCCCATGAATATCCATTTCTTTCCTGAAGGTTCTAGTTTATTCCGCTTGTCCTTGGGAATGTGAGAGTAAACAGGACATCCAAATATTCTTAGATTTTCCACATTAGGTTTCTTACCTGAGATATCTTCTTCTGGTGTCATGTCCTTCAATATACGATGAGGAATTTTGTTCTGCACATATATCATTGTCAATACTGCTTCTCCCCATAAGAGCATGGATAGACCTTGATCAATTAGTAAGGCTTTTATGATTTCTTTAATAGATCTATTTTTTCTTTCTGTTACACCATTTTGTTGAGGATTATGAGGAACAATCAACTCCCTCCTAATCCATGTCGATTTGCAGAATGCAACGAATTCCTTTGATGTGTTTTCTCCACCATTATCATTTCTTAGCGTCTTGATCTTCTTATTCGTGAGATTTTCTATTTCTACTTTGAACTCTTGAAACTTGTTGAATACTTCATCTTTTGTCCTGAGTAGATATAACCAAGTCTTTCTTGAATAGTCGTCTATCAAGATTACGTAGTAAGAAGATCCTCCTAGAGATTTCAGTAGTATCAGACCACAAACATCTGAGTGTATCAGATCTAGAATCTCCTTAGATCTATTGTTGTTGCTTGGGAATGGTTTCTTGATATTCTTCCCAAGGGAAGATCCCTTGCAGATTCCTTCATGTGTAGATTTCAATTCGAGTATTCCTTCAACCATCTTTTTGAGAAAAGGTAATGCTTGATAGTTGATGAGAGGGTACCTTCTATGCCAAATCTCATTAGGGTTGACTTCGTTATGTGCGTGAGCTTCTTCATTATATTCTAGTAGTCTATACAGATTTCCTTCACGACTTCCAATAACCCTAGCATTCTCTATGTTGGAGTCTTTATGCCAAGATAACACTTTTCCGTCCACAAAAGCTATTATGTTTCCTTTGTCTTCTAGGAAAGATATCGATACAAGATTCTTTTCTAAACCAGGTACATATAAAACATTGCTTAAGTGAACATAGTTACCTGTTTTCATTTTGATGGCGGCTTGTCCAAATTCTTCCACGGGGTTAGTGGTTTTGTCTCCAAGATCTACCTTGTATGAGGTATTCTTCTCATTTATATTTGAGAGTCTGTCTTGATCTCCCGTCATGTGCCTAGAAGCTCCACTATCGATTATCCACATGTCATCTTCAATTGTTTTGGTAAGTGCTGAGTAGTGTAAAAGACTGATCGTTTCACTCATGTCTTTGGTTGAATGGTAACTGGTCATGCCTTGATCCAAAACTTCAACTTCGTCGTTTTTGTCTTCTGAGATAGCCAAAAGGTGCGCTAAACTAGGGAACATATGAATATCTTCTCCTTATGCGAGATTCTCCATCACAAGGTGCCAGATCTGAGATTAGGGTTTATGCAACTGCTTCTGCTAGTAACCCTAGCAGTAGTGTCTTTGGAAGCTTCTCCTACTAGTAACCCTAGCAACATTTCCTCAATGAGCTCAATATCCTAGCGGCTATGCTTCCTTCTAGATTTTACACTGAATGAAGGAGGTGTGGGCCCATAACCTATTAAAATATGAAATATTGTGCTCATTTTACCATTGACAATACCCTTGTCACCCAACTATAGGCCGAAGCCACCCTCCGAGCACCTTGACCTTGACAGAGAATAATACTAGCAGCAATCAATATCCAAGCAAGGGTAATGCACCAGGAAAGAAAAGTAACCAAAGTTGATCAGATAGTCGCACCCAGAAACCGGCGCAACACTCTTCCCCAAAAACTTACGCACAAAACTACCAACTGCAGTGTGCACAACTAGCTCTCTGCAATTCTGAGAATGTGTATAATGAGAAACTAGCACCCTATATTTATAGTAATCTGGCAGGCTTATTGGGGTCGACCTCTCCTTCTAGGTATTAATTAATTCATATTAAATATGTTTCTGCAGTTGACATCTCATCTAGGGTTTCCTTTACTTCTTTGCTTCCTTCCGGAATATTGTAATCTTGTCATAGGTCACAATAGAGGTTCATACCTCCCAAAGCTACCATAATATTAACATGTATTACTCAAGTGCCCTCTGAATTTGTGGTTTCTTATGACCACTAACCAATTGATAGCATGTATCTGATGGTTTTTTGGATAACCACTAACCAATATTGACACTTTTAAGTTTCCAACAACATCCCAATGTATAAGGTGTATGATTCAATTTCAATTCATTGAACCATAATATTGCCAAAGTCTACCATATCTTGAAAATCTCACTATGTAATCATGTGATCCAGGATGCATGCAGTTTGTTCACTTAATGTAAAATCCAATCTGATGAGAGAAAACCAAGAGAAGTGAATCAACTTCTATTCTGACACATCCCTAAAAATTCCTGAAAACTCAATCAAATTCCAAGTTGCAATGCAGAAGGATCCTCTTATCGTCTACTAGGTCGAATAACCATCTATGTGAACCAAACGTTCACATCATTGCTCTCAAAATAAAAATCAACATCCCAATTATGTATGATTCAACTTGAACCATAAATCTGCTAAAGTCTCTCATCTACACAATGCAATGATTTTCCCAAGAAGTCGATATACAGGACAAGGTGACCACACAAGCCATAGCTCAACCTCTGACCAAAAACTCTCCTCAGGGGTGCAAATTTGAACAGGAGCGCACCATTATTTTGGGTGACAAAGAAAATGGGGATCTAGAGAGGGGTGATCCGAGAGTGGCCAAGAGGTTTTGGCGATTTCAGAGTGACCTCAGAGGATTCGTGGGAGAAGCCCAATGCAACCATGGAAGACGGTGCACTCACTTCATTCCCACAAAGAAGAAACCAGCAAGGGCACAAACTCCAGTTGGTTCGCCCTCCCTTCTGCCTTAGAAAACTCGAAGGAAATTATTTTGTCCCAAAGAGAGTGGTTAGCTAATTATATAAGCTTGTTCTCAGAGGTGGAAACATGGAAAACAGACTCACCAGGAGGCAGCCATGAAGGAAGGCACACTGGTTATTCTTCAGAAACCCTAAAAATGAAATTTTCGTGAATGTAAAATGCAAACTCAGAAAAGAAAACAACCAAGACACATAGCTTCAGAAGAAAGTTAAGAATGATTTATTTTAGTCCTGATTAACCTTATATACCAAGGGAACCATTTATTTTACATATATTTAATTCATCATCAAAAGGTGAATAAGTGTTGCGCCTAGGTTATTGACTTGTGTGCCGTAGGTGGGCGTTCCCCTAGGTGGAATCCTTGGCCCAATTCCTCCTTGTTTAGATATGGAAGCATCCTGGAATCCATGAGAATATGTGAAAACTTGTTTTGAAATTCATCAGTTGTGATCCACTTTGCCTGTGCTGGAGTTTGGCCTTTGTGGTCCCGAAGTGGCTACATGGAAGGCCAATGAAAATGGCGTTGCAGATGTTGGGTGGCCTTTGTGGTCCCGAAGTGCCCCCCATAGGGTGAATCATGCGCTTCCCTGATGAGAAAGAGGCAGTCTTCTGAGTGTGGAACACATAGCAAATTCAACTTATATAGCCACCCATCCCGAATAGTGTAGTCTAGGAAGGGGATCTGATTGATCACTGTGGGGCTTTGTAAAGATTCCCAAATCTCTCGAAAGTCAGTGTTAGTAGCATATTTATCTTTCCATGTGTCATAAGTAGCACAACATACTTCTAGAATGGAAAGAACTAGAATGGGAGGTCGACTTAGAAAATCAACCATTTATTAGAAGTGCCCTTCTTGTATTTGATGACTAAGTGAAATTGTTGAATGTAGGAGGCCCATTTAAGGTGCCTTTGTTCCTGAATCTTCAATTGAGAGCTTATGAAAATCAAAGGGTGGTTTTCGGTATGAAGAATGGCTTCTTTACCCAACAAATAATGCCTCCATTGTTTGATTGCTTGCACTAGACTATAAAAGTCCTTGTCATAGGTACTATAATTTTTCTTTGCCTCGGACAGGGTTTCAGAGTGGTAAGAAATGGGGTGTCCTCCTTGTTTAAGTACAACACCAATAGCATATTGCCAGGCATCAGACTCAATCTCAAAGGGTTGGGAGAGGTCTAGCAAATATAAAACAGGGGATGAGCAGAGGGCATCCTTGAGATGAGAAAAGTGAGTAGTTTCTTATTTGGTCTAGATGAATGTATAAGAAGTATTTGAGGGCTGATGTAAAGGTTGAGAATTATTTTAAAAAGAGGGAATGAACTTACGATAGAAATTGATGCCACCGAAAAATCTTTTCAACTCCTTAGTTGAAGAAGGTAGAGGTCATTGTTTCAATGATTGGATGCGAGATGGATTTGGTTGAATACCCTCTGAGATGACCACAAAGTCAATATAGGGGACTGAATTCTGACCAAAATATGATTTCTTCTCTTTGACTTTCAACTTGTGTTCTTGGAGAATTTGGAGAACTTGTCGGACATGTTGCATGTGGTTGTCCCATGTCCAACTGAAGATGAGAATGTCATCTAAGTAGATGACCACAGATCGACCCAAATGTTCTTTGAAGATGTCATTGATGAGCCTCATGAAAGTGGTTGGGGTGTTGGTGAGACCAAAAGGCATGAATTTCCACTCAAAAAGACCAAATTTGGTCTTGAACAATGTTTTCCAAACATCACCTGGGTTCATTCGAACTTGATGGTAGACGACTGTCAAATCCAATTTAGGAAACCACTTAGCTCCTTGGAGGGTGTCGAGTAGTTCCTCAATCTGGGGAAGGGGGTAACATTTTTTTATTGTGGCTTTCTTCAAGGCTCGGTAATCAGTGACAAGGCACATTTTTTAGGTATCTCGTTTAGGGATGACAAAGGTGGAAGAAGCACAGGGAGAAGACGAAGGTTGGATGTGGCCAGAGTTGATGAGGTCGGTCAGTTGTCTTTCTATTTCCTCTATTTTTGTTGGGGCCAACCAGTAAGTAGGGGCATTAGGTAAGATAGATCCGGGGATGCGATGAATGGAATGGTCAATGTGGCGAAAGGGGGGAAGTCCCTCCGGAGGTTGAAATACCTCTATGAACTCATGGAGGAGGGGAGTCATAGTTTCAGGAATAGGGTGTGTTGTATTGTTTGGTGTTATTGGGTGCACCAAACAGAGAGATACACATTGGTTTAACTGTACATGTGGGATTTGTTCTTTGGTAGAAGTGGGTTTGGGTTTTGCTGCAGTTAAGATATAAGTGTAGCCTTGTTTGGTAATTTTGTATTGGAGGGATTTGGCTAGATAGATATAATTTATTTGGGTTTGGTATAGGATACCGAGTAGAAAATCCATAGAATCCAAGGGGGAGACATCACAAAGGGTAGTATCTTTGAATTGGTCTATGGCAAAAGTGAACAGACAACGTTTGGAAACTAGGAGGTGAGGGCCATCCTTTTGGACCCATCCAAGTTGATAGGATTGTGGATGTGGAGTGGTGACAATATTAAGGTGGTTGACAAGGGCTTGAGATACCAAATTTTTCTAGCTTCCATTGTCCATAATCGATAAAGCCAAGGCGTTTTTGATTTGGCAGTTATGGGTGAAGAGGGGTTGGGTGGATGCGTTCAAATCTTTCTGGGTGATTAGAATCAATGAGGGATCTACTTCTGTGGGATTGTCTAGAGGAAATTCTTCAGTATCTTCTACTTAGGAAGGTGCAATGAGCTCAGTGAGTAGAGTTTTGCTGGTTTTTAGATTTTGGAGGATTCAATAATTTGATGAATTGTGTGAAGTAGTTTTGTGGAATGAGCACCAGGGTGTCCTTGTAGTTGTATTGGGTGTGGGGTTTTGAGTCCGAGGAGGTGGAAATAAGGCTGAGGGATGGGAGCTGGATGGTTGAGAGGAGGGGGGGTTGGTGTAAGGGTGGGACTGAGGAATACGATCTCTAGGACCGACTTTCCTTTCTATAGCCAAAGATCTCTGAAATGTTTTATGTAAAGTTGGATTTTCAAACAGATCTACTTCTCGACGGAATTGAATTAATAAACTAGCCACAAATTTTAACATGAGTACCTCTTCCGGATCTGGAACATGAAGTAAGAGGCACATCTTGGAGAAGAAGTCTATGTAGCCTTGCACTCCTTTTGAAGCGATTTGTTTAAGTTGGTGCCATTTGATCCATAAGGATTGCACATACCCAGGTGGGTAGAAGCGATTTCTCAAAGCTTCGAAAATTCGAGCCCAGGTTTTGATGGGTTGTGATGTAGAGGATTCTGGAGCATCCCCAATCTCTATCACAAATGTGGTCTTCTCTTGCTCTGTATCCAACCAAGTTTGTGCCAGTCCTTCTAATTGCAAGGCGATAATATGGAGTTTTATTTCCTCGGTAAGGCCTAGGCATGTATTGAAATAGGTGGATAGGCTACGGATCCAAGAATCCACCATTTCACCATTCGTTTTCCCATCAAACTTGGGTAGTTGGATTCGAGTGTCCAACCAGAATGTATTTGGATTGTTTTGTTGTTGCATTCTGAGTAGCTCATTGAAGACAGATGCAAGATCTTAGATGGCATTTGATGTGTTGGAATATGAGTCCACTTCCAAATGATCTTTGGTGGAGGCATTGTGAGGCCATCTGAAGAGAAAAGACACCCCTAGGTTTCAATGTTGAACATAGGACTATGTTTTGAGAAAAGAGGACTCAAAACCTTGAGGAAACAGAGATTGAAATGGTATAGAGGGACAGATCTGTATTGTTTTAGATCTGTGGAGCTCCTCTCTGTGGAAATGGATATGTGGGCACACTTGGGGCTTATGAGATCTGTGGATCTTCTTGCATAAAATGGAAACCCTAGAATGGGAAAACTCTGGATTATTTCATGAAAACCAAAAAAAAACAATTTGGCTCAATATTCAAGATCGAAAGATTTTCCATGGATCTTGAGGATCTGATACCAATTGATCTGCCCAATAAGGATATCTACAAGAGAAGGTGACCACGCAAGCCATATCTTGGCTTCTGACCAAACAATCTCCTGAGGGGCGCAAATCTGAACAGGGGCGCACCATTAGTTTGGGTGACCAAGCAAATGAGGATCCAGACCGGGGTAACCCGAGAGTGGCCAACAGGTTTTGGCAATCTCAGAGTGACCTCCATGGATTAGTGGGAGAAGCCCAATGCAACCATGGAAGAGGGCGCACTCACTTAATTCCCACAAAGAAGAAACCAACAAGGGTGCAAACCCCAGTTGGTGAGCCCTCCCTTCTGCCTCAGAAAACTCGAAGGAAATGATTTTCTCCTTGAGAGAGTGGCTAGATAATGAGACAAGATTTCTCATAGGGGTGGAAGCATGGAAAACAGAGTCACCAGGAGGCAACCATGAAGGAAAGTTCACTGGTTATTCTTCATAAACCCTAAAAACGAAATTGCCATGAATGTAAAATGCAAACTCAAAAAAGAAAACAACCAAGACACATAGCTTCAGAAGAAAGTTAAGAATTCTTTATTTTAGTCTCGGTTCACCTTATATACCAGGGGAACCATTTACATTACATATATTTAATTCATCATCAAAAGGTGAAGAAGTGTTGCGCCTAGGTGATTTACTTGTGCGCCCTAGGTGGGTGTTCCCCTAGGTGGCCTCCTTAGCCCACACAGTTTCCCATTTGGAAAACTTCATGCCCACTTGGCATACTTGTTGTCGAAAATTTTAGTTTGACTAGCAATTCCAACATCAATTCCCCCTTTTGTCAGGTGAAAGGAGAGACCACAAGTGGTTTCACGAACCAACATCATTTTATTTTTGAACTCCCCCCCTTAAGGTACATAAGCTTTACATAATTGTACTCCCTTCTTCTAGGCTCAAGAGAGTACCATACTTCTTCCATTTGTATACAACACAAAGTGGGCATGTGGAAACAACCACATTTTCTCTCATCCCATGAGGGCCATGTTCGAAAGCTATGCCATAAGGGGGCCAATTATGTGAGGTACAAAATTTTTATGTGCTACAAGATTGATCTTTACTCGAGATTGAATTCTACAGTAAGACTTATATAATCACTTGGTTGTTGATGACCATTTTCAAGGATCAATCCACTTATAGTGAATCTTCAATCTTCTAGGTTTCTTCACTGTTGAACATCTGTCTGAAGAATGGTTATGCTTTCCACAATGTTGGAAATGATGGATATCAAAACACTGGTTCTACTTGTGACCAACTAGATTAGAATGTTGGCACTTATCATTCTGATGTTGAATTAGAACATGTGACGTTGAAACTTCTTGAAGGAATCCAACACTTTGGAATTAGATTGGTCTGGAATAATCAAGAATATAAAAGGTAACTTCCTTGTCATATCCAAGTCTTGTTCTATTCTTATTGTAAATGATTTCTTCCCAAAGTCTGGTGATGGGCTTGGAAAGAGTATTCGGAACTAGTTTCTTTCAAATCTGTGAAAGTTGATTTACTGCATGTTGCTGCATCATTGAAAGGTTTTAATCATTGAACTCAAAATAAAACTCTTGAAATGCAGGTTCAAGAATAGCTTCATTTTCATTTGAAACTGCTTCTAAAGTTTTATCACTGTGTTTTTCTTGCACCGATTGTTGAACATAATCATTATCATCAGCATCATCATCATAGAGAGGGTTGTGCTGAACAAAAACTGGATCAGAACACTTTACTAGTTGATTTTTGAGATCTATCAACTCATCATTCAATCGATGGGATTGTGCTTGAAAACAAGTTAGTATTGATTGAAGCGTTTCTTTGTTCAATATCACTGTTTTGTCTTAAGTGGTGTTTATTAGAGTGTTCAATAAATCTAATAATTCTAGATTTTGAGCCATTTCAAAAACACTAAATGAGGTCTCCTTGTGCAGGTATACCCTGATTACAATTTTACCTGACAAAGGAAGGATTACTTGCAAATTGCTCACTTGAATTTCTCGCTTGAATTTTCTGAACTTCACGTTCACTTGCTCTTCAGGCTAGCTTGCAATTGTTCGCTTTAACTTGATTTTAGGAAGATGGGGATGTTGGTTACCACCGAGAATGCATCTAAACTTGTGATTAAAATGATTTGAGTTAAACTACTCATGATTTTCAATTATGACTCAAAATTAAAATGACTCTTTGGTGTCGAGCTCAGCCGAGAATGCACCTAAAAATTACAAATTCAACTTCACTAGATTTCACACTTCAAAAAAAACCTATTTGTAAGTTAGAAGTAATGTTTGTTCTGAAGATATTTTGTTTGAATTCTATACACTTCCAAATATACCAAATGGTCAAACTTACTCTCAGCTAAGATGACACAATAGGGAGGTAACAGTAAACATTTCTTCCAATATAACAATCTATCGATTTCCATAGTCCCTGTGACGGGGACTAAATTACACTGAAAGTTCCACCAATTCGTGGATATACAAAACCAATATCCAACAAAATTCTTGTGACCTCATACTTTCGCGTGTGTAGTCGTATCGACAAAATTTTCTACTATGTTGCAAAGTGAACCCCAAGCGCCTGAAACCTGGATTGGCCCTTCACGTATCTCAAAACATTTGCATTCATTGAAGGACCTGGCGGCCCAATCTCCGGTGTGGCAAATGGGTGTCCCTTGTTATCGGTAACATAAGCCACGGTCAAGAGAGTAAACTTAATGGCACTTGGTCTCCAATCTAGGTGCACAGATATATTTATTAACACAAAGATATATTTTTAATGCATGCCGTCAACTGGGTAATGGTACGTTCAGACTTAATGGAATTCAGGTTGTAATTTGGGTGAACAAATAAATTTATTAACATATAGATATATTCTTAATGCGCGGTTTCACGAGGGAAATCAGTTGTTCAATTTTTCAACCAATAATATGGTAGATAAATATATCTTTTAAATTATTTTAATTACAATAAAAAAATTTCCTACGTTAAGCAACAAAAATTTTAAGTCAAACAAAGAATTAATAACGTGTCAATGAGTGATCGATTTCTATATTCACTATGTGAGAGACAAATAATACATGTAAATTATATTCATTATAATATTAAAAAAAAATTAAAATATCTTTGGTGTGGAGGTGGTTCTTTCTTCTAACAAGAGCTCCTACAAAAAGTTATGAAGGGCAGGTTGACTCTTCTAACAAGAGTTCCTACAAAAAGTTATGAAGGGCAGGTTGACTTATGGAGGGAGGGTCTTCCTCAACTACATATGTCGATTGAGTCGACACTTTACACTCCTCTACTTCATGTCTCTTAAAGAGCTCAATTTTTCGAACATGACTTTAATCAAGAGCTCATCGTGACCCGTGCACACATAAGTGGATCAAAGCCCACCCCCATGTCTTTCAACTTTTAAAAGAGCATCTGAGTGGGCCCAATGGTTAAGAATATGTGTTATCTCTGGGGAGGTCACAGGTTCAAAACCGGCGAGGGGTAGGGATGCTCATATTGACCCGTTGTGACAAGGCTGGAAGCGTAGACGACCCCTGGGATAGAGGTTCACTCGGTGGGCCTCAGGACATCTCGGCCCCTGCTGAGTCACAAGTTATTGGTATATCTGGCTTGCGTTATCTAAATCATAAAACACATAACCACAAAAAGAGACTTGATATTATACAAAGCATACATATTAGCTTCTAAACAAGATACTTAAAAGATTATAAAGCATAAGACTAGTTACTACTATTCATACTTACTACTATTCCTATAGTTTAAGTTTATATATAGTCTTTCTATTAAATACATCAACAAACATAAAATATGATAACAAACATAAAATATGATAGGGAAAAGTTTTATTTTCTCTAGCATTAAATCAATTTTAGGATATATGATAAGCAAAATATAAAAAAAATAAAAGTATGTTCATTTTAAAATTTTTATTACTTTTCTCATATTATTTAAGGAGTGAAAATTGAAAAATATCTTAATAATTTTAATATTTCATTATGACTTGTTGACTTTTCCTCTCATTTAACAACCTTCATCCTCAAATATTTAGCTCAACACACTTTTCTATTATTCCATCTTTATTTGTTCTAGATGATGAGTAGAGTGTTTACAAGTAATGTTAGGTGTTTCTAGATAGTTTATATAGTTTATCTTTTCAAAATTCAAGCACATTATGATTTAATGTGAAATTCAAAATTCAAAAAAATAAACAATATATATTACATGTTATATAAAAATCACTAGATATATTTAAAATAAATTAAAAACATTAAAATGTTAAGATAAGGAAAAGATTGGATGTTTAGAAATAGGTATCAAGAATAAGGAAGAAAAAAAAAAAATTATAATATATGTTCTATATCACCATACTAAATACTAAGAATAAAAATTCAAACAAAATGTTTAAAAAAAAGGACACATAATATTAGGGGTTTTCAATTGAAAGGGTATATTTTCCATATTAAGAATAAAAATTCAAAAAAAAATGTTTTAAAAAATGGGAGATTTTCAATTGAATAAGAATAAAAATAAAAAATAAAAATGTTTTAAAAAATGGACACTTAATATTAGGGGTTTTCAATTGAAAAGCCATATTTTGAAAGACAATTTTTAATATCTAGTGAATAGATGTATTTATTAACATCTCTTCAAAAATTCATAAAAAAATGTTTTAAAAAAGAGACACATTAGGGGTTTCAATTGAAAAGGTATAGTTTGAAACAATTTTTTCAATATTAGTAAATAGAGGTATTTATTAACATCTCTTCTCTCATTTGTGCTATACCATAAATTTTATGAGTGCATATCATATTTAATTAGAATAGATAAAATTATTTTCACTATAACATCAAAATATGGAAAGTTGCATTCATTTAAATTTATATTAAAATAAGATATACAAAATTGTAATTTTTTTTAAAAATTAAAATATTAATTTATATAAAGAAAATCCAATTTTACCATTTTTAATACCTTGTCATACCATATAAATATATATTCTAGATTTACTTATTTCTAAAGAAAAACATTTATTTTATTCTACCTTTTCCAAGACATATATCTAGATTATTATCATAATCATTTTTAATAACTATCTTTAAATTTCTTCTATCACATAAAACATTTATAATGATAGTCATATAGACATATATCCTAAATTTACTTATTTCTAAATAAAAATACTTATCTTATTCTATCTTTTCAAAGATATAAAATTGTTTCCTCTATTATTATAATAATCATTTTTAAATGTTTTCTATGACATAAAACATTTTTCATGATAGCCATATAAACATATATTCTAAATTTATTTATTTTTAAATAAAAAAACTTATCTTATTCTATCCTTTTCAATACATGTAATTTTTTCCTCTATTATTATAATAATCATTTTTAATAACAATTTTCAAATGATTACTATCATATAAAACATTTTTCAAGATATTTTTTTTGTTTGGTTCAATTTCTTTTCAAAAAAATACAGTTTATTACATAAAAAAATGTTTCCTATCACATAAAAACATTTCAAGATATATATTTTCTTGTTTGGTTCAATTTCTTTTGAAAAAAATACTCTTATTTATTACATAAAAACATTGTCATGATATTCCCCCGGATGGGGTGCTTAATTGATCATGAAGGATGCAACACCACATAGAGCCACCCGGCCAGGCCACTTGGCCACAGGTGACAATCTCATGTCATGTCAATACTTGCAACAAAAAGCCACTCAACCAAGCCACTTGTCCACGGGTAGCAGTCTCACGTCCCATCACTTGGGCACTTGTTGGTTGGCAAATTCTCCGCCGTCACCTTACCTCCCACAAGCACACCCGACAGCCTACATGCTTCAACACCTTTCCTCCCTCATGCGAGTCTTCATGGCGCTGCATGACAAGACTTATCGGTCACCTCCACACTAGTTTGTTGAGCTCTCTCATGCTCCCTTATTTCGAAGCAACCCCTCGGAAGCTCATTTCACCCACAGTTATGATCCTTCGACCTGGTGCGTTTCTCTCTGGAAATTTTTGGAGTTTGTTGGTGCTTACCCTCCATCCTGGTGGCTTCTGGTGTGCATAGACCCTCCCTTCATGCCACGGATCAGGGGTAGATCAAGGCATGGTGCAGCCTGGTATCGGGCCCAGGGCAAGGAACCTCCTCCTTCAGTTCAGTCGTGCATGGCCCATAACCCTTCTCCAACCTTTTCCCGACGCTGCACTTTGACTTCTTCCCCTCCTCTGGCTCCCATGAATGCCCAACTATCGGGAGAAATCTCTCCCCCTCCCCTTACCTGCTTAGTCATCCCTTCTCCGTCAATTCTGAAAGTGGACCCTAAAATTGGTCGCTCCCCACTTTCAAACCCCTTCAATTGTAGAGTGGAATGGTTTGATCTAATCGGTAATTCAATTGGCTATGCGCCTCCTCCCCCATCGTCCCCTCATCCTACCCCCACTGTTTCGCCCTCCTCCCCACACCTAAACTCTTCTTCCTCCTTCCCTCTCTCCCACCGGCCTTCTCCTTCGATTTTCAGGGACACAGAGCTCTCGACCACTCTTCACAGCATCAAACAGGAGTTGAGGGACATAAAAACAACCATGAATGAAGTGCAGTCCAGGGAAGATGATAGATGGCACGGGGTGGATAACGTGATGGCATTTCTGCAAGACCTGAGAAGGGCCATGGTAGATCGAGAAAAAGGGAAAGCATAGGTAGCACAAGTCTACGTCGGACTGCGTCTTGGTCCAAGTCACTAATACTTCCCCATGTTTTATCTGTTTCTTAGTCATTTTTCTTTTTTCGGTCCTGCGTGGAAAAGTAGAATGTATGCCTTCTTGCATTTGACACATGGCCCTGAGTGGCCACAAAGACCAAGTTTTATCTTACAAACTAGACAACAGGCAAAGCTGGTTTCCCAACTGGGCACCGATACCCCTCTTTTGACTTTGGACACTTGGCAGAAGTGGCTTCCCAACTGGGCACTAATGCCAAGCAGTTAGATAACTCTCAGACATATGTTTTTTTGATCAGGATCTAATACAAAACCTAAATTACAAAAAAAAAAAATCATTGTCATGATATTGTGTTTATTTCTTGGGTTCAATTTTTTTTTTTAAATGATTATATTTTTTTCAGTTTGCAATAGTTTTTTCGATAGCTTAGTCATTTAAAAACTCAACATATTATTTGTGGAAATTGAATGTGGATAGCAGAAAAACACCCCTAAACACAAACTACTCATACTAAACCCAATTAACAATCTTTTATTTTTATAATAATAGTGTTATAAAACTCTTAACTCATATAACGACATATAGTAGTATAGAACTCTTGACTCTATGAGAGACATATTCCTAGAGTTAGATTCACATTAAAGTACTTACTCTTTATCATTCCTATTTAAACACTCATGTTAAGCGTTTAAACATCACACATACTCTTTCTATATCACGCTTAACAAGCCTTCTGTTAAAGTTGGCTTATGAAAACGTTATGTGTGACAAATTAACGCTTTCAAACTCACACTTTGTAATCATGTATGTCCCTTATCATATTGTCAAACGCTTTATGGTGAAAGCACTCGAGTTTGTAACCTCAAATGGTAAAATCTCTCCCATTCGCAAGGAACATGCATGATCGCTAAGTTTAACGTACATTCAATCGAGAGGTTTCAACTGTTCTCGTGCCCCCCAAAACGGACCAAAAGTAGCCCACTAGTACTTTCATTGTTGGGATGTCATCCGAAATGGAGAATTGTGAGCAGACTGTTCATCGCTTCTTCCACTCCAATATCACCAGACATTGTATGTCTCAACTGTCTTCCACTCCAATATTCTCCCACTCTTTTCCTATTACCCGCCATGGCAAATAATTCCAGATATCCACTGCCAAGCAATCATTCATGACTGCAAAAGAAGAAAGGTAATATGTTTGATTTGATATTCACCTCGGTTTTTACCAAATCCATCCAATCTTAATTTGTCAATCTCTATGTCCTCATTGCATTAGCTTGCCCATCATTATCCCTCAGTCCGTCGTGTTGATAAATATTCCATCCTACTTGCCATTCTTTTCCGTAGAATTTGGATTTGGCTTCATATTTTATTCAAACATCTAGTTTTTGTATTTAAGGTTTGGTGGCTATCAGCTAGCCTCGGCATTTTCTGGCTTTTACTTCAACAACAGTTCTATATGGTAATAGTGTTTTTTTTCTTGGTTTAGAATCCGTAACATTATTATATCACCTGCAAGCCAGATATACCAATAACTTGTGACTCAGCAACGGGCCAATATGAGCATCCCTACCCCGCCGGTTTTGAACTTGTAACCTCCGCAGAAATAACACATTTTCTTAACCATTGGGCCCACTCAAGTGCTCATCATGTGTCGTGGTGTTAACTGTGGTAGAGCGCAGAGTTCTTAGGGCAACTTTTTCGGCTCGGCTCAACCCTAAAAAACACAGCCCAACCAAGAGAGCCCTAAAACTACACATCTTCACCCATTAACTCATCCGTGACAAAATCAGACTCCTGAACGCCATCAAGCTGTGTAGAACTTTCAATAACTACCGTCGGGCTCATGGCGAAAACAGTGGGAATTTCATTAAAGCAATTGGGTTCTTCCACTCGTCTAGAACATTAGTTTTTCTGTCGTATCATCAGTCTCCGCTGTACTACAGTTTTGATTATATTTATGTCCATTCGTTGATAGCATCTCCATGTTTATTCAGGGGCGTCCTTCAACAATACTGCAGTCTGTGACAGGGGGAGGATACCTCTTGGGTCTCTCTTTGGAGAAAAAATGAAAAATTGTAATTATCGTTTTGTGTGCTTTAATCCTTTTCCATATAGGCGTTGTTGTAAGTTATATGTACTATAAAAAAAAACTCGGTTATGGGTTTTCAATAGCTAGAAGAAATACTTATATTGTAAGCTATTATATCAAATAAAGAAAAACGCGTGTCAGGCATCGAAGAAAATAATACCTAGAACATGATCTTTGTAATAGGCAAAGGTTGTTCATAGAGATCCCATACGCAGTTGGGATGTGTTGTTTTATGTTATTTGCATAACAACTGTTTCTGTCTTTTGATGCAAAAGTTATTTGGAATGGTTTGTGGAAATAACTAAATGCAGCAGAGGAGTTGGTTTCTGTCACTGTTCACTAAGCATTGAAGCTCCAACAACAACGAATAATAGAAAATAAATAGACACAGGAGATCAGTAGTAACTTTCCAATGCTTTCACAATTAAAATACCTTTTAGAAGTGCTGCATATATATGTAAACTTCTAAAGTAAAGAATGGTTAATGAAGAATTGTATTATACTTCAACTAATTTCTGATACAACTGTTGTTGAAATATGGTAATTATTGTGGTTAGCTATTTTCGGAGTTTTATGATTTTACAGTTATAACAGAGTAAAAGAGTTTGAGTTAATTTTAGTTAAATGAAGAAAGTTTTAGAAGAGCCGAGTTCTTAAGTTTAGTAGACTTTTGTGTATTTAACGCTTCTCTTGAGAAGCAATGAAATTTACAAGCCACAACTTTTGTGTTTGGTATTTGTGCATGAGTTGTACCTGTAACTAATTCTTATCAGAGCTATAAAAGTGGAGGCCGTGAGGCTATGGTGTGCAGAAAATTAGAAAATTCGAGCGGATGCCGCGGATTAACAAGAGATTGCAATAAAGCGCGGATCAAGGATTTGAGAGCAGAGCCAGGAGAGTCATCTCGATTCGCAAAGCCGCCGCCGTTCACTATAGAGCTGCTGCGCTATAGAGCTGAAGGAGCTGAGCCCTCCGAAATAGTTGTCGTTATCCAAACCCTAGCCGTTCTAGCCGTCCGTCTGAGGTTCCAATTGCTGTTATCAAAACCCTAGTCGTCCCTAGTCGTTCCAGCCGTCCGTCTGAGGTTCAAATCACACTTACTAAATCTGACAGGTTTATTTAAAGAGGTATGATGGCCGTATAATGCGTTGAACATAAATCCGTTATCTCAAATAAAGTTACAATTTCTATTTTCAAAACAAGGTTATTAGGTAGTATATATCTGTAGAATGTAAAAATGAAAGTATTGTTTAAGGAGATAGGGAGAGAAGGAGTAGGCATGAAATGACTAGAGGGCAAAAATATTTATTACATTTACATTGGGGGAAGTGAAGCCAGCAATAAGACTTCAAAATTTTTGGTCAATAAGATATCACATAAATGAGATTTCAAATTTAAAAATTAATCATTATTTTTTAAAACTTTCGATAAAGGAGTGTATATTTTATGGTCAACCATGAATTAATAGAAAGTCAAACCGAACTCAACACTATATACCATGCCTATCAACAAGTATAATAAGAAAATGACTGTGCATATTTCATTATTTTAATTTTAAAAGAGACCCGCAATAGAAGGAAATTCGTGGTATATATTTCATTATTTTAATTTTAAAGGAGGCCAGTGAAACTTCTCATTATTTTAATTTTAATGATACTTTAGAAGAGAATTTGTGATACATATTTCATTATTTTAATTTTAAAGGATGCGAGTGAGACTTCGCATTATTTTAATTTTAATGAGATTTGAGGTTTGTTTGTATAACTCCATAGTACAAGTTACAAAAACTTTGGCATTAAATTTGGAGTCATCATTATGGATTTTTGAAGCAATTTTTTTGTAAAAATTATGATTTTGGGGCTAGGAAGATGGGAACCAAACTAAGTAGATAATATTTATGGGATATTGTGTTGAAAGGGTTTGAAGAATCCTCAAATCATAAAGCCTATGAGATCATAATTCAAAATCACAAGGATAAGCTCATAATAAACAAGAAACACGATGCAACAACATTGTCTGTCATTCAAGAAGGATTGAATGAGAGAATTTTTCCTAAAATTGTAGCAACAATGAGGTCCAAATAAATTTGGGATATTATGGAGATGGCATATAGTGAAAGAGGGAGCAACGACGATCAACATCATGATGATCCATTGAGTGTTGTAGTTGTTGATAAAGAGACTCTTGAAGAAAAAGAAGATAAACAAGACATGGAGGTTATTGTTGTCCTGAACACTATCATGAAATTTGTTTAGAAAATTGTGAAAGAAAAATGTGACCTATACGAGATGCAAAGTGTGATCATGGTAAAGAAAGTGGAACCCATTGTGTAGATACGCATATGGATGATGAAATTTAATTTGAAGATGAAAATGAAACTACTTGTGTATGATTAGCAAAAGGTGAGGAGAATCTAGCAATGGAAGTTGTTGAAAACATAAATGAGGCTACACTGAATGTTGAATTGTATGTTGAATTAGCATTTCCTGAGGAGTGGCTTGCAAATCCTAGGTATGATGGAGATGAAAGTGGTTATGGAAAATTTACCATAAATACAACGAAAGAAGAACCAGATAAAGAGGTAACCATCAGAGGTGTTGAGGATATTGCCACAGACGAAGAGGAGATGAAAGAAAATATATATATATATATATATATATATATATATATATATATATATATATATATTTATCTTAAAAAGGTTGATAGAAATATTAAATCAACAGTAACTCAAGTACAAAAAGATGCATAAGACGAACCAGATGAAGAAGACACAGATGATAAAGAAATATTGAAGAAGACGACGAGAGTAACACTAAAGTGCAAGAAGAAGAAAATTTGTGCAAAATATAAACTTTTGACCAAAAAGAAGAGAAATCTTGTAGAGCATAGAGAGTACAAGCTACACCACCATTAACTAAAGAAGGTAAAAAAAAAAAAAATTGTTGATCTCAAGTGTTGTAAGCCTAGCTAAGACTTAGATCAACAAACCATCATTTTATGAATTTTGTAACCAATGTCGATTGTTAAGATGTCATGGTTAGTGTTAGAACTATTAGTGGTTGTAATTAAAGGGGAGCATTGAAATATGTTAATTACTCCCTTTAACTATTTTTTGAGAGTTCTAATTTTAGATTTCTAGAATATTTTTAGTTTGTTATAGTTGAAGAAAGATCTAGAAGAGGCGAGTTCTTAGGTTTCTATTATTAGTAGACTTTGTTTATTTATGTCTTCCTTTAGAAGCAATGAAGGCATCAAGAATTTACAAGAAAGAACTCTTTTGTTTGTATTTTGTGTGTATGTACATGAATTTATACATCCATAGTTGTACCTAACTCACCCCTTCGTCCTTCGACTATGCATAAAATCCTCAATTACCTACCCCAATTTAGAAAAATACTAATCTACATAGGACAAAATCCATATTTTGTTCAACAATTTAGGAGTGAAAATCAACATTAATTCCATTGGATTTCATAAACTTTACCTCTATCTAATGTTTGATAAAAATGCCTACTATTTGCTCACTGGTGAAACAATATCACTGCACCTTAATAGCTTCATCAAGGATCGGATGACTTATTTAGTGTTGATATACCTGAACATTCACCTATGGTAATCCCAACTCATCGAGAATTGTTTGAATTCAAACCATTGATTTTGATGCAGTAAATTCTTCACAATATTCATCCTCTCAAGAAGAAAGAACAATAGAATATTCCTTCTTACAAGACCTTGAAACTTGACCTACTCCACGATATTCAACCTGTATAGAAGAAAGGACAATAGAATATTGTTTCTTGCAAGACCCTAAATCCACACTACAATAAAAACTTTGTAGAAGAAAGAGCAATAATAGATTGATTCTTGCAAGACCATCGAACCAAACTAGAGTCCAACATATGTAGAAGAAACACGAATAAAATATTTCTTCCTGGAAGACAATGAAATTGGATAAAAATAAAAATAAAAACATAAACACAAATAGAATCCTTGTCATCTAAATATCTAGTTAAATTATAATTACTAACAACAAATGAAATATCAAGCTTTCAATGTTTTAAGTAAATAATACTTGTGGGATTGTAATCTTGCATGAAAAATATAATTAAATTAGTTGCATGCTTAGGTTGACTTAGGAATTACCATTTTCCTCTTGCCAAAAATTTAACACTACGAAAATAGTCCCAGCTCGCCCAGATCCACCATCTCAAACACTTGTGAAAGCTCATGCTTCACCTTGCAAATCTACGTAGCCATTCACAATAAGATTATCTATATACAATAAAAAAACATCTTTGTCAACATCTTGAATGTTTCATGTTATTGTCAAAATGACAAGAACACGCCTATTATGCATTAGATGATTATCTACTTTCTCATACTAACCTCGTGGAGCTTCCTCAACTTCATATAGAGGCTATTTTAATATGCAAGGACGATGGGAATCTCCATTAGTTTTCATAATCTAGTGGTTGTTGTATATAATTCTCTTCATGCTTGTCAATAGTGTGAAGGGCTCATTTTACATCCATTTGATGTACTCTTACATCCACTTTTGCTATTAAAAAAAAAAAAGACATCCACCTTTGCTAAAAAAAAAAAAAAGGATTCGAATCAATGTTGTTCTTAATTAAGGTTTTAGTGCATGATGTGACGTGGGTTGATGACGTGCTTTCTCATATAATATCATGAATATTCATAATCTTTTGCATGACAAAAAAGACATTTGATTATTCTTGTATTTAACTCTTCCTCTCCATCAAATTATAAAGACGTAAAATGTATAGATTCACTAGGAGAAGAAATCTCCAATTCTATGAATACTTTCAACATCGCAATCAACCCCAACAATCATTAATAATCAGATGAAAAAAAAAAAAAAAAACAATTGATGAATAGAAGGAAGAAGGAAAACCAACTCTTGGTTTCATTTTATTTCCATATCTTGAAACAAATTTGCTATTTTTTAAAACATGTTCCTCCACTTGATTGTTTTCCTTATAATACCCACACGAATCAAAAGTCTTCCATAATTTAATATTTTCCTTCCTGTTTTTTTTGGGGGCTTTCTTTTAGAAACACTTGTTTATTTCTCTAATTATAATCTCCCGTTGAAAATTACTTGTCTTGATCCCCAATCAAGAGAATGTGGGATTGTTCCATGGAAGGATCTACATTTTTTTAACAAACATGGATTTTTTGGTTACAAATACATCATAAGATTTAAGAAGACTATGAATAATAATTAACAGTTTCCTTTCACTCATTTCATTTGGCGATGGGGTTGGCATAGTAAAAGAGACATGCAATCTTTATTAAACACAAGAGATAGGGATAACCTTTGGGTGAAAATGAACTCCCGTGAGCACTTACTTTCTCATTATATTCCTACTAAAAGCTTTATATCAACGTTAAGTGAATAAAATACTTTAAGACATTTTTATTTAAATGTCGAGATCTCCAGTACTTGCCAACCACTACAATACTAAATGTTGAAAACAATGAAAATAAAAAACAAAAACTACAATGATATCAAATGGCTACACTACTTCCTATTTAAAATAAATATCCCCTAGGTTAAGTTGAAACCATCCCTATTTTCTCATGCAAATGCATGAACTAAACATGAAACTCATCAATAGTGAACCACTTAGTCTAGGTAAGGAGATGGCCACAATGTCCCACTAAATAAGAAATCATATAGCTAGGTTGTAGTGAATGAGTGTGTTCTGAATAAATATCATGAGTGGAGTAGTGAATGAGGTTGTAGTGAATGAATGGATTCTAAAATGCATGAATATCATGAGTGGAGTATGTGATAAAATGATCCAAGTGGATATTGGTGGCCACCCACCTATTCCAACTGGCTCCTCATGTCCATTTTTTCTTAGCACGTTCTTTTGTACTGCTTTGTAATTGTGGGTTCTACACTTATGGGGTTGTCAGAAGCCCCACACATTCTCTAGATGGATAGAGGCGGCCTCTCGCATAATCCGATTGGCTTATTTTGTATGTTTTCATGTCATCACATCTTGTTGTACTTCTGGGGCCATTTTGGGGCCCTAAACATTGTTTTTTTGGCTCGCCACAGTCAAATTGTACATGGAGTCAAAGTTTGATGGCAGAATGTGTAGTTCTCTGAAAAACCTTTCTAATGGGATATTATACGCCTAAAACGAAGGTCGTATGCAAACGTTACACCCGTAGGAAGTTGAGGTACCAAATTACGCCAACTTACCTATAGGGCCCACATGACTTTTGGCGTTTCACCTTCTAGGGTTAGGTTTTTGGATGTCTATGGTTTTGGTATTCATGAGTAATATCAAAAATACCTATGGAGTGTCATTGGAATCCATTCTTCTCAGACAGATGCGCGTAGCATATACATCTCTTCTCAAAGATAACTACCACCATTTGAGAAAGTTTCAGTTTTGTAGTTTTATAGTTTCATCCTATTTCATTATTTAATAGAAGATATTGTTCACTGGATATTTGTGTTATTATTCATATCTCTGTGTTTATTGTATTCAATATGTTAATCAGTTTGTTCTGCTCATAAATCTCGATTAGTGGTATCAAAGCGGTCTGCTCTTCATTTATTTTTCTTCGTGCATGTCCCCGACAAGGTCTGGGTACAAGAAGCTGGGACTCGAGCCAATCGTGCCATTACCAAATCAACCACGTCGAGCACGAAAAAAACACATGGGAGATGAAAAAAAATATGATGGAGCAGGAGATCCTATTAAAATGTTGCTCGAGGAATCCCTCACGCGAAAAAGGAACAAAATGATGGACAACTTGACACAGATCCTTCGACGGTTGCCCACATGAGAAGCATCTTCATCAAGCGATGATGTAACTCCATTCAAGGTACATGTTAATTTTGATATTCCATTATTTGAAGGACTGATAGATGCAGATGTTGTAGATAAATGGTTGAATCTACTCGAAGGATATTTTTCGGTCCACAATTTTTCTCATAGGGAAAAGATCACTTTTTCACTCTTCAAGGTCATTCCCCATGTTAAAGACTGGTGGGATAATTACTCTGAGTGAAGGGTCATGGAGGAATCTACAATATTTGTGGTGGCCCCTACATGGGCTTCCTTCCGGGAAGCCATTAAAGAACAATACTACCCTTTTGGAAGCTACGAGGACCAGTACACTAGATGGACCACCCTACGTCAAGAAAGGGACCAGACAATACCATACTTCACCAATATTTTCCATACCATACACATCAAATTGGGTATCAAAGACTCTGAGTGTCATTTAGTGCTCAAATACTGTGGTTGTTTGTATAGACACATTCAAACAGAAATGGAGTTCTTGGACATCGCCTCATTGGTCACGGATTATAGATACGATGTCAAGATCGAACATAAATTTAAGCAGAAATGATGATAGTTCGGATCTGCAAACCCCTCACAACCGAATTAGGGCAAAGGCAGCCCCAACCCACATAGAAAGGGACCGGGTCGAGATGGATGCCCTCAAAACAACTAGTCCAAGATGCAACAAAAGAAAGGAAATGAGAAGACGAAGAAGGAAATGAGAAAATGGTGTGAGTACCATAAAAGTCCTTGGCACAACACCAAAGAATGTTGCTCCAAGAAGTCCCTCGTGGACGAGCTGAAGGCTTCCGAGTTAGAGGTCGATTCTAATTCTGAGTCAAATCCTGAAGGAGGGAAGCGAATTATCAATTATGAACCCAATGCCACTATCTCTACCACCAAAGTCTGGCCAAGCGAACCAAAAGAACCATAGGAAGTGGAATGACTCTGTCACGCACAGATGTGGGTCAAGGGGGGCTCTAATTCATTACATTATCGGCAATAGTAATCAGAATAACCTAGTTTCAGCAGAGGTCGTTAAGCGGATGGACCTGCCAATGACACTGCACCCGCATCCCTACACCATCGGCTGGCTTCGCCAAGGAAGATATATTTGTGTTAGCCACCAATGTCGTCTACCCTAGGAAATCAAGCCTTTCAAAGATGAGGTACTATGTGATATTTATCCCCTTGATATTTTTGATGCTCTTTTAGGACAAACATATTTGTGGAAGCGTCATGTTGTGTATGAGTCTAGACCCCGTAGTGTTATTATTACTTTGGGTACACAATTGTACAGGATCCTAGAGGTAGCACTTCCTACGACTATTTCTTTAATATCTTCTAAGTAATGCATTAAGGTCATTTCACAGACCAAGAAGTTTCTCTTATTTTTGATCCATTCTCATAGTAAGAAGAAGGTCATCGCCACATCTGTGGCCTCTACACAACACCTCTCAACGCAGCAGAAACAAGTGGATGGGATCGTGGAAGAATACAAAGACACCTTCTCCTCACCTACAGGGGTACCGACACATTGCCAAGTCAAGAATCCAATTTATATGACCCCCGACGCACCTCTACCTAATGGACCAGTCTATTGACACTCGCTGATGGAGAATGATGTAATCAGGCATCAAATCTGAGAGATTCTTCAAAAGGGGCACATCAGACCTGACTCCTCTGCTTGTGGAAGATCGATTGTACTAGTGAAAAAGAAGGACGAGACTTGGCGACTCTGCATTGATTACAAAGCCTTAAAACAAATCACAGTCGAGAATCGCTACCCCATTCTTAGGATTGATGACCTTATTGACCAACTCAAGGGGGGAAATTTCTTCAACAAGATTGACCTAAAGTCTGGCTACCACCAAGTTCCCATCGAACCAAATGATGTATGGAAGACAACCTTCAAGTCTAAGGAAGGTCTCTACGAATGGCTAGTCATGCCCTTTGGCTTAACAAATGCACCAACCACTTTCATGAGGTTGATGGATGATGTATTGAGACCCTTAACCAACTCCTTTGTGGTGGTATATTTGGATGAAATCCTCATCTTCAGCAGAATGTGGGAAGAAAACATGTGGCATATTTAAGCTTTTTTTAGCACTTTGCGGCATCACAAGATGTATGCCAACTTGGAAAAATACTCTTTTGGCATGAACATGGGCCAATAATTGGGCTACATTATTGATGATCATGCGATACATGTTTATCCAGCTAAGATCCAAGTCATCCGTGACTGGCAAGCCCCAACCACACTAACCAAGCTTCAAAGGTTTTTGGGGCTAGACAACTTCTACTGATGGTTCATGTTGGGATTCTCCCATATTGCATGGGCCCTCAACCAGGGGACCAAGGGCAGTGGTAGGGAAAATTTCATGTGGGGGAAGGAGAATCAACGAGGATTCGATTATCTTAAGCATCGCTTGTTCTCATCTCTGGTACTCTCATTTCCCAATCTACAACAACTATTCGGGATTGATATTGATGCATATAACTATGTTGTGGGCGCAATTCTCACTCAGCACGGGCATCTGGTGGCATACCATAGTGATACATTCTCTGATACTATCTGGAAATACCCCACCTATGATAAGAAAATGTATTCCATTGTACAAGCATTTCGTCAATGGAAACATTACCTTCTAGGGAAAGAGACGATCATACACATTGATCACAAGCCTATGCAGTTCATACAGAAACAGGGAAAATTGTTGAATGATCGCCATCAGAAGTGGTCCACCTACCTAAAACAGTTTCATTTCAACATCAAGTATAAGACATGTATCTCCAATCATGTCGTTGACTGCCTCAGTCTCCCCCCTATGGCTGCACTCACCACTGTGCTCCATTCCTGTGGACATGAAGCTTCTGAGTGGCCCCAACTTTATCAGCAAGATCCAAACTTCGCCACCACATATCATCTCTTGGGTACAGGCACAACTATCACTAATTTTCACATTCAGGATGAACTCTTATGCCACCTAGGCCATCTCTGTGTTCCTACAAGAGAGAATGAAAAGATGATTTGGGAATCCCACTACAGTCGACTGGCAGGGCATTTTGGCATATATAAAACTCTAGTTTTTCTTCAGAAACATTTTAATTGGCCAAAAATTCGAAAGGACGTCAACAAGAATATCATATCTTTCACTTCCTCTATCATTTCCAAGCCAGCCATCAAGAAGCAAGGCTTATATACCCCTCTTCTGATTCCCGAGAAGCCTTGGGAATCCATATCAATGGATTACATATTTGGATTTCCGTCCACCAAGAAAGGAAATGACTACATGTTTGTGGTCGTTGATCGGTTTTCAAATATGGCCATACTCACATCTTGTAAGAAGAATGTCACAGCGGTATATACTGCTAAGTTGTTCTTCGAATGAGTTTGGGTACACTTGGGATATAACAGACCATCATCTTTGACCAAGACAATAGGTTCATGAGAACCTTTTGGTCGAGTCTCTGGTCTTTGTTGGACACCAAGCTCACAAAATCCACTGCTTTCCACCCCTAAATTGATGGCCAAACAAACATCTTCAATCAGATGATTTTGCACATACTGCACATGTACAATTCTAAGCATCCACGTACAATCAAATGATCATTATGGGCCTTACACTATCACCAAGGCTGTCGGTAGTAATTATTTTGAGCTCAACACTCCACCCTTCATTGGTCTACATCCAATATTCAATGTGGACCCCCTTCGGCCATATTTTCCACCATTATTGAACACTTCTGAGATCATCGAACATCTGACACCAACATAGCTCAAACCTAACTGCATCGAAAAAGCATCCATTGATTAGATCATGGACACATAGGTCAACGACACTTGACAACAACCGATCCAACTTTATCGGGTTGTCAAGGAAGGGAAAATCCTACACCAAGGCAACTGGCTCACCCGGGGCCAAATCCAGCAGAATTTTCCTCACCTGATGGGGTAACTCAATGCAATGGAGACCATTTCTTCCTAAGGGGGGAGGATTCATCCAGGTGGATATTGGTGGCCACCCACCTATTCCAACTAGCTCCTCGTGTCTGTTTTTGTTCAGCATGTTCTTTTATACTGCTTAGTAATTGTGGGTTCTACACTTATGGGGATGTCAGAAGCCCCACACATCCTCCAGGTGGATACAGGTGTCCTCTCCCCTAATCCAACTAGCCTAGTTTGTATGTTTTCATGTTAGCACATTTTATTGTACTTCCAGGGATGTTTTGGTTACCTAAACATTGTTTTTTTGGCTCGCCATAGTCAATCTATAGCTAGAGTCAGAGATTGATGGAGGAATGTGTAGTTATCTGAAAGACCTTTCCAATGGGCTATTACGCACCTAAAACGAAGGTCGTATGAAAAATTTACGACCCTAGGAAGTTGAGGTACCAAATTATGCCAACTTACCTATAGGGCCCACATGACTTTTGGCGTTTCACCTTCTAGGGTTAGGTTTTTGGATGTATATGGTTTTGGAATTCATGATTCATATAAAAAAGGCCTATGGAGCCTCATTGGAATCCATTATGCTCAGATGGATGCAAGTATCAGCCACATCTCTTCTCAGAGATAGCTACCACCATTCGAGCAAGTTTTAGTTCTACAGTTTTACAGTTTTAGCCTATTTCATTATTTAATAGAAGATATTGCTCACTGGATATTTTTTTTATTCTTCATATCTTTTTGTTTATTGTATTTGGTATGTTAATCAGTTCATTCCGCTCCTAAATCTCGATCACCAAAAATTTCTCTTCTAGTTGAGGAGGTTCATAGAGCTTCAAATGTTTACATTGATGATTGGATGAAAGCCTAGTTATGTTGGGATGTCTAAATTGAAAGAATATTGTCCCACTTGTTGAATAATGGTATAGAGACTATAGGGAAGAGACTATATCTTGTGATATTGTTGGATTTTAAAGCACTTTTTTGGAAAATGAAGCCAAAAAATTGAACCCAACTAGAATGAAGTGGGAACCATAATATCCATCTTTCTATAGTTTATAATTGTGCTAAGTGTTAGCAAGATCATGTTATACATGAGCGTGTATCTGAGCCAATGTGTCATCCAATGAGGTAATGATTTTCTATTTTCTTATATTGCTTAGGTTAATTAGTAAGGGGTAGAATCATCAATAGATCATAGTGTGTATCAAGTTGAAAACCATAGAATAATTCAAAAGAGGAATAACCTATGGAGCTATGAACTAGTCGATTATAATTGTGATTGATGTGGGAGAACATCGAAGGTGAAAAAAAACGTCTAATTAAATTTTTATTAATCAAATGATAAGATGAAATATATTTAAAAGAGGAGAACTACCTCAACCATCTCTAAGAGAAATAGCCCCTAGATACTAAAAACTAGAAATAAATCACAATAGTAGAGCTAGTTGGAGGAGTTCTCTCAACTACGCCATGATAGTAGGAAACCAAAAATGCTTCTGCACACAAATCCACAAAAATAATAATACATATACTCAATATGCTAAATACTAAAATATCTATCATTCATCCCAACCATATAATGATTGGCCTCCAATGCTTTTAGAAGAGAAGGAAACTTTGTTTCATATAGTAGCGAGAAATCTAGTGAAAACGATGCAGAAATTGACCTTTATTAGGATCAAGGTATGAGGTATTAGATCACTAACAAGTCTATAAATTCTTCTATTCAGAAACCTAAATTCCATAAAGATAAGGATGGAAGTTAGGAATGCTCAAGACATTTATCTCCAATGTTGACTTATGATATGGTTTGAAAATATCAACATTCACCACATCATGAATGCCTAAGTGAGTTGGCGATCAAGGAAGAATGAATTGTATGATACTTGATGGATGATTGAGTAGGGGCCATATTGAATGGGTTTGAAGTTACTTATGATTTCTCTTGGAATCAATGTTTATCCAATTCAAACCATACTTTTTTTCCTATATTGAAATGGTGAAGAACATGATGTTGGTCCATGATTTGTTTCTAATTTTATAGAGCCATTTAATAATTTGAATGACCTTGGCATGGAGAAATTCCAAGTGGTGAAAAAAGGTTTGTTCCTTATATTTCCCTTTTTGGAGATAATATGTAGCTAGAAGAGGTAAATACATGAGCAACTCATTGAGAGTCAAAGGCTAAAACAAAATATATACCTCAAATGGAGAATGGTGAGTGGAGGAGTGAAATGCTCAATTATATGAATGTTCAATATGGGTAAGACTTAAATCCCATTTGGATGAAGAAGTGTGATGATATATGTAGAGACTTTGTACTAAGATATAGTTAAAAATTTTAGTTTGACCACTAGTTTGTGAATAAAAGGAAGTGGAAAAATTAATATATTTTCCTAATATTTTCCAAAGAGACGATAAAAAATGTCCATAGAACATGAGTCACGATCAAACACAATACTAGCGGGAAGATCGAAGGATCACTAAACAATGTTAAATAATAGATAGGATAAGTGTCGCATTCCCATATAAAAAATATATATACAAGAACATTTTATTTCCAACTAAGAAAAGTGTATTACTCATTTACTTTGACCACATAAATTTAATTAATAAGACATTTCTTACCAGAAATTCTTTTGAAAATTTTACCTTTGATAGTTGTAACAGTTCCATGTGCAAATTTACTAGACTTGCTTGTCCTACATTATAGACTTTATCTCACAACTTCCAATCCATGTTATATTCATGTGGTAAGGCTATAATTCCATATTACAAATT
>ML786159.1:0-59067 GCA_009831015.1 Picea engelmannii | reverse complement strand
AAAAAAAAAAAAACAATTGATGAATAGAAGGAAGAAGGAAAACCAACTCTTGGTTTCATTTTATTTCCATATCTTGAAACAAATTTGCTATTTTTTAAAACATGTTCCTCCACTTGATTGTTTTCCTTATAATACCCACACGAATCAAAAGTCTTCCATAATTTAATATTTTCCTTCCTGTTTTTTTTGGGGGCTTTCTTTTAGAAACACTTGTTTATTTCTCTAATTATAATCTCCCGTTGAAAATTACTTGTCTTGATCCCCAATCAAGAGAATGTGGGATTGTTCCATGGAAGGATCTACATTTTTTTAACAAACATGGATTTTTTGGTTACAAATACATCATAAGATTTAAGAAGACTATGAATAATAATTAACAGTTTCCTTTCACTCATTTCATTTGGCGATGGGGTTGGCATAGTAAAAGAGACATGCAATCTTTATTAAACACAAGAGATAGGGATAACCTTTGGGTGAAAATGAACTCCCGTGAGCACTTACTTTCTCATTATATTCCTACTAAAAGCTTTATATCAACGTTAAGTGAATAAAATACTTTAAGACATTTTTATTTAAATGTCGAGATCTCCAGTACTTGCCAACCACTACAATACTAAATGTTGAAAACAATGAAAATAAAAAACAAAAACTACAATGATATCAAATGGCTACACTACTTCCTATTTAAAATAAATATCCCCTAGGTTAAGTTGAAACCATCCCTATTTTCTCATGCAAATGCATGAACTAAACATGAAACTCATCAATAGTGAACCACTTAGTCTAGGTAAGGAGATGGCCACAATGTCCCACTAAATAAGAAATCATATAGCTAGGTTGTAGTGAATGAGTGTGTTCTGAATAAATATCATGAGTGGAGTAGTGAATGAGGTTGTAGTGAATGAATGGATTCTAAAATGCATGAATATCATGAGTGGAGTATGTGATAAAATGATCCAAGTGGATATTGGTGGCCACCCACCTATTCCAACTGGCTCCTCATGTCCATTTTTTCTTAGCACGTTCTTTTGTACTGCTTTGTAATTGTGGGTTCTACACTTATGGGGTTGTCAGAAGCCCCACACATTCTCTAGATGGATAGAGGCGGCCTCTCGCATAATCCGATTGGCTTATTTTGTATGTTTTCATGTCATCACATCTTGTTGTACTTCTGGGGCCATTTTGGGGCCCTAAACATTGTTTTTTTGGCTCGCCACAGTCAAATTGTACATGGAGTCAAAGTTTGATGGCAGAATGTGTAGTTCTCTGAAAAACCTTTCTAATGGGATATTATACGCCTAAAACGAAGGTCGTATGCAAACGTTACACCCGTAGGAAGTTGAGGTACCAAATTACGCCAACTTACCTATAGGGCCCACATGACTTTTGGCGTTTCACCTTCTAGGGTTAGGTTTTTGGATGTCTATGGTTTTGGTATTCATGAGTAATATCAAAAATACCTATGGAGTGTCATTGGAATCCATTCTTCTCAGACAGATGCGCGTAGCATATACATCTCTTCTCAAAGATAACTACCACCATTTGAGAAAGTTTCAGTTTTGTAGTTTTATAGTTTCATCCTATTTCATTATTTAATAGAAGATATTGTTCACTGGATATTTGTGTTATTATTCATATCTCTGTGTTTATTGTATTCAATATGTTAATCAGTTTGTTCTGCTCATAAATCTCGATTAGTGGTATCAAAGCGGTCTGCTCTTCATTTATTTTTCTTCGTGCATGTCCCCGACAAGGTCTGGGTACAAGAAGCTGGGACTCGAGCCAATCGTGCCATTACCAAATCAACCACGTCGAGCACGAAAAAAACACATGGGAGATGAAAAAAAATATGATGGAGCAGGAGATCCTATTAAAATGTTGCTCGAGGAATCCCTCACGCGAAAAAGGAACAAAATGATGGACAACTTGACACAGATCCTTCGACGGTTGCCCACATGAGAAGCATCTTCATCAAGCGATGATGTAACTCCATTCAAGGTACATGTTAATTTTGATATTCCATTATTTGAAGGACTGATAGATGCAGATGTTGTAGATAAATGGTTGAATCTACTCGAAGGATATTTTTCGGTCCACAATTTTTCTCATAGGGAAAAGATCACTTTTTCACTCTTCAAGGTCATTCCCCATGTTAAAGACTGGTGGGATAATTACTCTGAGTGAAGGGTCATGGAGGAATCTACAATATTTGTGGTGGCCCCTACATGGGCTTCCTTCCGGGAAGCCATTAAAGAACAATACTACCCTTTTGGAAGCTACGAGGACCAGTACACTAGATGGACCACCCTACGTCAAGAAAGGGACCAGACAATACCATACTTCACCAATATTTTCCATACCATACACATCAAATTGGGTATCAAAGACTCTGAGTGTCATTTAGTGCTCAAATACTGTGGTTGTTTGTATAGACACATTCAAACAGAAATGGAGTTCTTGGACATCGCCTCATTGGTCACGGATTATAGATACGATGTCAAGATCGAACATAAATTTAAGCAGAAATGATGATAGTTCGGATCTGCAAACCCCTCACAACCGAATTAGGGCAAAGGCAGCCCCAACCCACATAGAAAGGGACCGGGTCGAGATGGATGCCCTCAAAACAACTAGTCCAAGATGCAACAAAAGAAAGGAAATGAGAAGACGAAGAAGGAAATGAGAAAATGGTGTGAGTACCATAAAAGTCCTTGGCACAACACCAAAGAATGTTGCTCCAAGAAGTCCCTCGTGGACGAGCTGAAGGCTTCCGAGTTAGAGGTCGATTCTAATTCTGAGTCAAATCCTGAAGGAGGGAAGCGAATTATCAATTATGAACCCAATGCCACTATCTCTACCACCAAAGTCTGGCCAAGCGAACCAAAAGAACCATAGGAAGTGGAATGACTCTGTCACGCACAGATGTGGGTCAAGGGGGGCTCTAATTCATTACATTATCGGCAATAGTAATCAGAATAACCTAGTTTCAGCAGAGGTCGTTAAGCGGATGGACCTGCCAATGACACTGCACCCGCATCCCTACACCATCGGCTGGCTTCGCCAAGGAAGATATATTTGTGTTAGCCACCAATGTCGTCTACCCTAGGAAATCAAGCCTTTCAAAGATGAGGTACTATGTGATATTTATCCCCTTGATATTTTTGATGCTCTTTTAGGACAAACATATTTGTGGAAGCGTCATGTTGTGTATGAGTCTAGACCCCGTAGTGTTATTATTACTTTGGGTACACAATTGTACAGGATCCTAGAGGTAGCACTTCCTACGACTATTTCTTTAATATCTTCTAAGTAATGCATTAAGGTCATTTCACAGACCAAGAAGTTTCTCTTATTTTTGATCCATTCTCATAGTAAGAAGAAGGTCATCGCCACATCTGTGGCCTCTACACAACACCTCTCAACGCAGCAGAAACAAGTGGATGGGATCGTGGAAGAATACAAAGACACCTTCTCCTCACCTACAGGGGTACCGACACATTGCCAAGTCAAGAATCCAATTTATATGACCCCCGACGCACCTCTACCTAATGGACCAGTCTATTGACACTCGCTGATGGAGAATGATGTAATCAGGCATCAAATCTGAGAGATTCTTCAAAAGGGGCACATCAGACCTGACTCCTCTGCTTGTGGAAGATCGATTGTACTAGTGAAAAAGAAGGACGAGACTTGGCGACTCTGCATTGATTACAAAGCCTTAAAACAAATCACAGTCGAGAATCGCTACCCCATTCTTAGGATTGATGACCTTATTGACCAACTCAAGGGGGGAAATTTCTTCAACAAGATTGACCTAAAGTCTGGCTACCACCAAGTTCCCATCGAACCAAATGATGTATGGAAGACAACCTTCAAGTCTAAGGAAGGTCTCTACGAATGGCTAGTCATGCCCTTTGGCTTAACAAATGCACCAACCACTTTCATGAGGTTGATGGATGATGTATTGAGACCCTTAACCAACTCCTTTGTGGTGGTATATTTGGATGAAATCCTCATCTTCAGCAGAATGTGGGAAGAAAACATGTGGCATATTTAAGCTTTTTTTAGCACTTTGCGGCATCACAAGATGTATGCCAACTTGGAAAAATACTCTTTTGGCATGAACATGGGCCAATAATTGGGCTACATTATTGATGATCATGCGATACATGTTTATCCAGCTAAGATCCAAGTCATCCGTGACTGGCAAGCCCCAACCACACTAACCAAGCTTCAAAGGTTTTTGGGGCTAGACAACTTCTACTGATGGTTCATGTTGGGATTCTCCCATATTGCATGGGCCCTCAACCAGGGGACCAAGGGCAGTGGTAGGGAAAATTTCATGTGGGGGAAGGAGAATCAACGAGGATTCGATTATCTTAAGCATCGCTTGTTCTCATCTCTGGTACTCTCATTTCCCAATCTACAACAACTATTCGGGATTGATATTGATGCATATAACTATGTTGTGGGCGCAATTCTCACTCAGCACGGGCATCTGGTGGCATACCATAGTGATACATTCTCTGATACTATCTGGAAATACCCCACCTATGATAAGAAAATGTATTCCATTGTACAAGCATTTCGTCAATGGAAACATTACCTTCTAGGGAAAGAGACGATCATACACATTGATCACAAGCCTATGCAGTTCATACAGAAACAGGGAAAATTGTTGAATGATCGCCATCAGAAGTGGTCCACCTACCTAAAACAGTTTCATTTCAACATCAAGTATAAGACATGTATCTCCAATCATGTCGTTGACTGCCTCAGTCTCCCCCCTATGGCTGCACTCACCACTGTGCTCCATTCCTGTGGACATGAAGCTTCTGAGTGGCCCCAACTTTATCAGCAAGATCCAAACTTCGCCACCACATATCATCTCTTGGGTACAGGCACAACTATCACTAATTTTCACATTCAGGATGAACTCTTATGCCACCTAGGCCATCTCTGTGTTCCTACAAGAGAGAATGAAAAGATGATTTGGGAATCCCACTACAGTCGACTGGCAGGGCATTTTGGCATATATAAAACTCTAGTTTTTCTTCAGAAACATTTTAATTGGCCAAAAATTCGAAAGGACGTCAACAAGAATATCATATCTTTCACTTCCTCTATCATTTCCAAGCCAGCCATCAAGAAGCAAGGCTTATATACCCCTCTTCTGATTCCCGAGAAGCCTTGGGAATCCATATCAATGGATTACATATTTGGATTTCCGTCCACCAAGAAAGGAAATGACTACATGTTTGTGGTCGTTGATCGGTTTTCAAATATGGCCATACTCACATCTTGTAAGAAGAATGTCACAGCGGTATATACTGCTAAGTTGTTCTTCGAATGAGTTTGGGTACACTTGGGATATAACAGACCATCATCTTTGACCAAGACAATAGGTTCATGAGAACCTTTTGGTCGAGTCTCTGGTCTTTGTTGGACACCAAGCTCACAAAATCCACTGCTTTCCACCCCTAAATTGATGGCCAAACAAACATCTTCAATCAGATGATTTTGCACATACTGCACATGTACAATTCTAAGCATCCACGTACAATCAAATGATCATTATGGGCCTTACACTATCACCAAGGCTGTCGGTAGTAATTATTTTGAGCTCAACACTCCACCCTTCATTGGTCTACATCCAATATTCAATGTGGACCCCCTTCGGCCATATTTTCCACCATTATTGAACACTTCTGAGATCATCGAACATCTGACACCAACATAGCTCAAACCTAACTGCATCGAAAAAGCATCCATTGATTAGATCATGGACACATAGGTCAACGACACTTGACAACAACCGATCCAACTTTATCGGGTTGTCAAGGAAGGGAAAATCCTACACCAAGGCAACTGGCTCACCCGGGGCCAAATCCAGCAGAATTTTCCTCACCTGATGGGGTAACTCAATGCAATGGAGACCATTTCTTCCTAAGGGGGGAGGATTCATCCAGGTGGATATTGGTGGCCACCCACCTATTCCAACTAGCTCCTCGTGTCTGTTTTTGTTCAGCATGTTCTTTTATACTGCTTAGTAATTGTGGGTTCTACACTTATGGGGATGTCAGAAGCCCCACACATCCTCCAGGTGGATACAGGTGTCCTCTCCCCTAATCCAACTAGCCTAGTTTGTATGTTTTCATGTTAGCACATTTTATTGTACTTCCAGGGATGTTTTGGTTACCTAAACATTGTTTTTTTGGCTCGCCATAGTCAATCTATAGCTAGAGTCAGAGATTGATGGAGGAATGTGTAGTTATCTGAAAGACCTTTCCAATGGGCTATTACGCACCTAAAACGAAGGTCGTATGAAAAATTTACGACCCTAGGAAGTTGAGGTACCAAATTATGCCAACTTACCTATAGGGCCCACATGACTTTTGGCGTTTCACCTTCTAGGGTTAGGTTTTTGGATGTATATGGTTTTGGAATTCATGATTCATATAAAAAAGGCCTATGGAGCCTCATTGGAATCCATTATGCTCAGATGGATGCAAGTATCAGCCACATCTCTTCTCAGAGATAGCTACCACCATTCGAGCAAGTTTTAGTTCTACAGTTTTACAGTTTTAGCCTATTTCATTATTTAATAGAAGATATTGCTCACTGGATATTTTTTTTATTCTTCATATCTTTTTGTTTATTGTATTTGGTATGTTAATCAGTTCATTCCGCTCCTAAATCTCGATCACCAAAAATTTCTCTTCTAGTTGAGGAGGTTCATAGAGCTTCAAATGTTTACATTGATGATTGGATGAAAGCCTAGTTATGTTGGGATGTCTAAATTGAAAGAATATTGTCCCACTTGTTGAATAATGGTATAGAGACTATAGGGAAGAGACTATATCTTGTGATATTGTTGGATTTTAAAGCACTTTTTTGGAAAATGAAGCCAAAAAATTGAACCCAACTAGAATGAAGTGGGAACCATAATATCCATCTTTCTATAGTTTATAATTGTGCTAAGTGTTAGCAAGATCATGTTATACATGAGCGTGTATCTGAGCCAATGTGTCATCCAATGAGGTAATGATTTTCTATTTTCTTATATTGCTTAGGTTAATTAGTAAGGGGTAGAATCATCAATAGATCATAGTGTGTATCAAGTTGAAAACCATAGAATAATTCAAAAGAGGAATAACCTATGGAGCTATGAACTAGTCGATTATAATTGTGATTGATGTGGGAGAACATCGAAGGTGAAAAAAAACGTCTAATTAAATTTTTATTAATCAAATGATAAGATGAAATATATTTAAAAGAGGAGAACTACCTCAACCATCTCTAAGAGAAATAGCCCCTAGATACTAAAAACTAGAAATAAATCACAATAGTAGAGCTAGTTGGAGGAGTTCTCTCAACTACGCCATGATAGTAGGAAACCAAAAATGCTTCTGCACACAAATCCACAAAAATAATAATACATATACTCAATATGCTAAATACTAAAATATCTATCATTCATCCCAACCATATAATGATTGGCCTCCAATGCTTTTAGAAGAGAAGGAAACTTTGTTTCATATAGTAGCGAGAAATCTAGTGAAAACGATGCAGAAATTGACCTTTATTAGGATCAAGGTATGAGGTATTAGATCACTAACAAGTCTATAAATTCTTCTATTCAGAAACCTAAATTCCATAAAGATAAGGATGGAAGTTAGGAATGCTCAAGACATTTATCTCCAATGTTGACTTATGATATGGTTTGAAAATATCAACATTCACCACATCATGAATGCCTAAGTGAGTTGGCGATCAAGGAAGAATGAATTGTATGATACTTGATGGATGATTGAGTAGGGGCCATATTGAATGGGTTTGAAGTTACTTATGATTTCTCTTGGAATCAATGTTTATCCAATTCAAACCATACTTTTTTTCCTATATTGAAATGGTGAAGAACATGATGTTGGTCCATGATTTGTTTCTAATTTTATAGAGCCATTTAATAATTTGAATGACCTTGGCATGGAGAAATTCCAAGTGGTGAAAAAAGGTTTGTTCCTTATATTTCCCTTTTTGGAGATAATATGTAGCTAGAAGAGGTAAATACATGAGCAACTCATTGAGAGTCAAAGGCTAAAACAAAATATATACCTCAAATGGAGAATGGTGAGTGGAGGAGTGAAATGCTCAATTATATGAATGTTCAATATGGGTAAGACTTAAATCCCATTTGGATGAAGAAGTGTGATGATATATGTAGAGACTTTGTACTAAGATATAGTTAAAAATTTTAGTTTGACCACTAGTTTGTGAATAAAAGGAAGTGGAAAAATTAATATATTTTCCTAATATTTTCCAAAGAGACGATAAAAAATGTCCATAGAACATGAGTCACGATCAAACACAATACTAGCGGGAAGATCGAAGGATCACTAAACAATGTTAAATAATAGATAGGATAAGTGTCGCATTCCCATATAAAAAATATATATACAAGAACATTTTATTTCCAACTAAGAAAAGTGTATTACTCATTTACTTTGACCACATAAATTTAATTAATAAGACATTTCTTACCAGAAATTCTTTTGAAAATTTTACCTTTGATAGTTGTAACAGTTCCATGTGCAAATTTACTAGACTTGCTTGTCCTACATTATAGACTTTATCTCACAACTTCCAATCCATGTTATATTCATGTGGTAAGGCTATAATTCCATATTACAAATTCCCATGGTGTGAAATATTTATTGACAACCCTCGTTTATTATTCTAAAGGGGAATCTTGTCGCGATCTTTCTTTCCTATAACCTACATTGGTGGATTAACCACTTAGTTGTTAAGTATAGTATAAATGTGCAAGTCAATAGGTGGTTTATCTCGACTAATGAATCATGGAAAAATAGGTGAAGTATTAAATTGTCAATGGATGATAATCACATCATAATTATGTTTGTTTTTGTCAGTGTTTATTATGCCTTAACATTTAATATATGAGTGGTTGATATTTATTAATGTTGGGCTTGACATACCCTATGATCTTAATTAACAATTGTCTGAAGCCTTCCATGGAAATCCTCCCATGTGATAGGTGTGACCATCTTGGAACAAGGGTTGGGGAAGTAATGCCACGACCACCCTGCGTAGATTTCAAACATTAACTTCATTGTTTGGTAATCTTCTAGCAGAAGATGAGGGTTCCTTCTAGTTCTATTTTGAAGGCTCTAGGGTTCCATCTTTTGTCGTTGAGTTTTTTCTAATGTGTGATTGGGGTTTTTATGTTGCATACCTGTAATTAATCTACATGCATTCAGTCTATGTTCATTACTCCATATTTACTCATTCGTTTGGGAGCTTGGGCTTAATCATGGTTATATTTTGTTTCCCTTACCTTGTTAACAACATAGTGATTTATGTTACAAGGTTCCATTACTGTGGTTTTTCGAAGGTATTTTCTTGTTGAATTTTTTATCGATCGTGTGTGCATTTCCTTATTTATGTGTATTACTCCGTCATTTTTTCTATCATGGATTTGTCCTAAATTTTGGTTTGGAAACCTTTAAGGGAATTTTAGGTAATGGTTGTGAGCGCTTCGGTTACATTTTTATTATTGTATGATTTCTACTAACAAGGTAGACCATTTAGATACTTCGAATAATGATGGGACCTTATTGTGTACTAGAGTACCCATCATAAAGAAATGTTGGTTTCGGCTGGTCAAATCTTTCTGTTACGGGATTTTCATTGCGGTTGTTAAGATGCTCCTGGAAAACTCATACCCTAACTCTGTCATTTCTTTTGTAAAGGTTTTGGATCCCTTATGGAATGTTTGTGCATCAATTTAGGTATAATCAACCAAATTAATAGGGATTTATCCCGAATCAACTGTTCGAAATCCCTGTAAGTATTCTTTACCTTTAATTTTTTCCTTTCCCATGTGCTATACAAATTCTTTTATTGTAAACCTTGTTGACAGGTGTTAGTTATGGCTTCATGGCTAGGGAAATCAACCTTTGAGAGGTAATTTTGTTTCTATAGTGGACCCTAGATATGGATGAGTGAGTGATACCACTGTCGTTTTTATGAATTAGTTCTGTGGTTACCTATCTTAGGTCTGTTGACCCTATATTAAACAATAAGAGTGTACTTTTTTCTTGCTCTATATTTCGTTTGTAAGGATCATATAGAATCTTTTCTATGTACAAGGGTTCTTTAATTTTGTTGAAGCTATGACTGGGATATTTCCCCATGCATGTTTAAAGGGTTTTCATTATGGTTAATTTACAGAGTCGGGTCGACACAATTGTAATTCTCTTAACTATTTATTAATGGGAATTTTTTTATTTTTTATTTTAGTTTGTAGCCGTGAATGGTTCCGACCTTCACTTGCCATACTCGCACATTTTATTTTTATTTTCTTCCTCGTTCAAAAGGGTTACAGATCCTATCAGAATGGTTCTATTGTAAAAATTGTCGTTATGTACTTAGCTATCAATATTCATTACCGTTAACCTTTTGTATATATTCTATATTTTATTCACTACAATAACATTAACGTTTTAGCATCTGGCATGTTGGTTGTATTTCCATTTATATAGTTTTCTTCTATACTACAACTCTATAAATTCTTTAATCATGCTTCCTGCATTTGAATCTGGTTATAGATTCAATCATTTCTTTCATATATTTATCATGACAATCGTATATGGAAAGAATCAAAAGAGAGAACTTCTAATCTCTAGCTAAATTGTAATAAATAATAATTGACTCGTAAATTTCATATGTAACAACCATTTATCCGGAATAGAATACACATAATTTACAATTGAACACTAATTCAACCAGAATGAAATATCCAAAGATTTCAACATGAATAATAATTTAATCCATAATAGAATGGAAGGAAAAAATGTAACTGATATTTCTTCAGGGAAAACAAGCGTCAACTGGGTTGTTCCTCCCAACCTTAGATCAAAGCTGCTACATATGTCCACTCTATCACCCCCAAAATAAATTTTGATCCAATAAACTAACCAATTGACTTGCTGCAATTCATAGGGTTATAAGCATTATGTGAATATATATATGTGTCATGTAAATATTTCTCATATTTCACATCTGATTCAGAATGACGACCCATTCTCATTCTCTTTGTTATCTTTTCTTTATAATATTTTTCTAGGACTTTGAAACTTTTACGAGCCTCCTTTTCATTGACCACCTGCCAATTTTAATTTTACACGTGTTCCTAAAATCTTGAGACCTTGTCTCACATTAATTGAGTTAACTCAACAAATATTCATTACTTGTCCCCCTTTTGTTGTCACTTGCTAGTTATGTTTTGGATCAACGAATTATCTCTTATAACAGTCCCACTTCAGGTGTGCTTTTTTTTTATTATTCATAAAATAATAAGTAAAACGATAAGTTTTGAGTTAGATCACAAGGATCAATAATGTATTGATAACAAAAATAATAATAATAATAATTTTTGAATTCGAAATTTCAGGGTATCAGATCCACCCCCCCCTAGAACTTAACATTGTCCTCGATGTTATCTAATCTTGATTTGGATCATTTTGGAACATAAATGGATACAATTTTTGCATATCCTCCATTTTCCATGTAGCCTCTTCAAGAATAAGGTGTCTTCACTGCTCCTTTACATGTCTAATGGCTCGATTCCGGAGTGTAAGCTCCCTCTCGTCGAGAACACGATTTGGCTCTACTCGAAACTTTCCCTCTATAACATCCCTCTTTTGCGCACACTGAGAAAACTTATTCTTTGAGGACACTTGCGTGCAAGTGATCTGGTTCTTTATATGATTGATTGTTTTGATTATGATTATGAGATATTGTGGATTTGATGATATATTATTTTTTCTATAGTTACATTGACAGGTGGTATTGACTGGGTTCTCTAGAGTGTGTAGGACTCTGGACGTTAGAGGATTCTAATGGCATCGATGGATCTCCTTCGACTCTGGATCATGTCAGGGACTGGATTGTTATGGTTTGAATGTTTTGATGTTATAGATGTGACATATGACTAGATATTATGATGTTGAATGTTATAAATGACATGTTTCGTTGATAGATGCAGGCCGATGATAGGTTTCCAAACAGACTCACATTTAGAGTAAAGGGGTCACGCATGAAAACCAGAGACATTGAGGGACAGGTGTGGCAGCAGCCCTGCCACAACCCATTAGCACTCCCGCTATGGCTCAAACTGTAGTTTAATGATTACCTAGATCGAGAGACTCGTGATGTCGTGAGGGCAGAATGTGATAGTCTCTCACGATGATTCTAAAGGGTGTGCAATAAGGCACGGTCATTATTCCTTAGAGGCCCTTAGTCTCCCACAATATCACATGACGGAGTATTGACTCCAAGGGTTTGACGTCTACCAAATTCAGTCAAGAGGCGAGCGCCACCCTTGGAGCATGTAGTGCATATTGAAGGGCACTTCACTCAAATAAATAGGAATGCAAGCGAGTGGCACCCTTGGAGCACATAGTGCATATTGAAGGGAACGTTGCGGTTTTAACTCGGGTAAGAAAATAAACCTAGAACCTAGAAAATTGTGCCTCCTTAGGACCTAGTCGATCTTAAAATAGATGATGGTATGAGTAAAGTTTAATAACTAATTGTTCCCTTAAAAACTGTTGCCCAACCTAGTGAAATTAAAACCTAGTTCTAAATAGAACATTGATCAAAGAAAAACTAAATAGAAATGTAACAAGAAGCGGGTAAAGAAAATTCAAACATTATTTATTAAAGAAAAAAAAAATGTAATTGAGGATTAAATTATTAAAAGGGTAAATGGTTTTTTTGGTCTAAACTTGCTAATTCTGAATTTAGTTAAAAAGAAAAAGGAGAAACTTAAAGAAAAGGGGAAACTTAAAGAAAAAGGGGAATGTCTAACTTAGTAAAGAATCTAACATTTGAAACTTTCTCATTGTGAACTCAACTAGGCTTTAATTAAGAGATGTAAGGGAATAAAGAGACACCGAGAATAGTTTTTAGGAATGTTTTTTGGTGGGTGAGGGAAATAGGAAAATTTAATTAATTAATAAATTAATTTTCTGGTGCAACTAAGGGAGTGGGTGACATGTGTAAGAGGGATGTTTGTCCTAATTAAATTTAATAAAAGGAATCTAATGAGGGTTTGGGAAACTAATCACTAAGGAAACTATATAAAAAAGATGGCAGAGGAGGAGTATGGATGATGTCTAGTTTGCATAAGGTTAAGCTACTAGAATTTTATCTTCATTGAATTTCTCTTGTGGGAGTTGGGATATCGGTAATGAGTGGTGGCTCAACCTTGCGAGAAGATATGGGAGGTATCATTTTCTGATATTGTGTGTGTGGCCCCTTTGCGGATCGAGAGGTTTAGGGGGAATAATATTACCCCTAGCGTTGGTTGGGAGGTACCTGTGGGGTCACAAGGATTGGCAAGCTTGGCGAGGAGTAGCAAGGGTTTGGTGTGGAACCTACTGATCGATGTGGGGGATATTCTCCAAGACACAAATCGAAGGCGTCTGGTGAACGGTAAATTTTATTGTTAAAATTTGGAATCTGTCCCTGTGTTTTTTTTCATAGTTATGGATACTAAAAGATGAACGGTTAAACTATTTCCATGGTATAGAATAACTGTTTTCATAGCATATCGAGGTTTCCAAACCCAAAGCGCATATAGCTAAAAAAAAAATGAAATAACTTGGAATCCAATAAACCATTAGATGCCATAATTTCATGTATTTGATCAGGTTGGAGGATATTGTAGGAAATCATGAGTCGCATGGTGCTTCTGGTCTTTGGCTCATCCACATAGTCAACTAGATATTCCACGGGTTTGTGAATTTGCATTTTCCAGAATCATTTCCATATTTGTCCATCTTTGCTACTTCGATAAGAGTCAATTTTTGTTTAAAGCCACTGTCTTCTCTTGAACTTCGCTTGTTTGATATTCAACCTTTGCTTGTTTGTTGAATTTTGCTCATATTTGTTTATTCACAATTTTGACAATGTTTATTCAGTAATTTTTCATTTGATGCAGCAAACGAATGAAGTCATGGACTTTATTCTAATTGGAACAATTTTAATATTGTAATTTCTGTGATCAAAACTTGTAATGGCAACAATCTCTCTAATATTCTGTAAAATTGTAAAGAAGTCATGAATTGAAAAATAAGTATGGTTTGTGATGTAGTGAAAATTTATGGCATATATTTTCAACAACAATCTTGTTTTGTTGTAACCTTGTACGCATATGAAAGTTTGGAATTTCTTTCCGTTGATCAAACTGCCCAATCAGTTTTCCTTCAGTCCCTCTGAATTCCTTGATTTTTTGCCCATCGTTTTGCCAGACCTTGTCCTCCAACTCAAGGGATAACTTCCCTCACAGTTCTTTCTGTGTCCCTAGGGATTCCCTTCTCCATGTGACTTGTCCCTTGATTGCTTGGGCGTTGACCTGTGTGTTGGCTTGTGGTGATTCATGGCTTGAAACTGCCCGCATAAAGAGGTGAGAGTATCGAATTGCACATCGACAATCCTCATGGATCACTCCTCATGGATCACTCCTCATTTCCATTTATCCACGCCAGTAGTTCTGATGAGCTCTGTGATCTTCCCTGGTTTCGAACTTGAGACCTGTTCTGTAAATGCGTAGACACTTACAGACACTTTCCAGAGATTCTGTGAGCACGAGCTCACGAAACCGTTTTCATAATTGGTGACTTATAAATGATTATGGCAATGAAAGTGGTGATTTATAACAATGATTATAATTTGTCTAAATAAGAAATTTAGAGGAGATTTTGCCCGCATCAGTATATTCCTTAGAATTAATAATAATCGTAAGTTTTCCTTAATATGTGTTGATTTAATTGTATATAATGGTCTAATGCTGAAACTGATGGTTTATTGGTTGATAATGCTATGCATTCCTTCGATAACTGTAAGTTTTATAATGATTGTTATCTCAATGATAATAAATGATGTACTACAGATTTCGATGGGATTATTGAATAGTGATGTTATGGTGTTAATTATGGAATTGATTATCCTTCCAGTAGTTATATATTAATGAGGGTTTTCATAAGTATAAACACCCTTGTAGGAGTGACAACGTCATAGCACTAATGAAGAAAGCAAGCGTTTGACATTAGACTGCATGCAAATACGATAATGAAATGAATGATTGATTGATTGCACGCATTGATATAAGTGAATAAGATAATCCGACTGATGAAACATGTGCGAGCCTTGAAAATGTGTTTCTAGTTGTAATTCCAATGAATGAGTTAATCACGCGCGTTGAAGTTAAGTTGATATATGCTCACACCTTAAAAATTTCTAAGTTGGTTACTTATGCCTTGGCTTTGTTGTTGCCTGATTGGTTAGTATTTAAGTTCTATTGAGCCTTGAAATTTTAGGTCATGTATGAAAGTTCAATATATTGAAATATGCTTGGGATGTTGGTTATTTAGTTATTTAGTTAAGTTGGTATATTTTGATTGATGGTTTAAACTCAGTGAAACATGTGCGAGCCTTGAAAATGTGTTTCTAGTTGTAATTCCAATGAATGAGTTAATCACGCGCGTTGAAGTTAAGTTGATATATGCTCACACCTTAAAAATTTCTAAGTTGGTTACTTATGCCTTGGCTTTGTTGTTGCCTGATTGGTTAGTATTTAAGTTCTATTGAGCCTTGAAATTTTAGGTCATGTATGAAAATTCAATATATTGAAATATGCTTGGGATGTTGGTTATTTAGTTATTTAGTTAAGTTGGTATATTTTGATTGATGGTTTAAACTCAGTTAAGTTGGTATATTTGGATGATGCATTGTCAATGTTTATATTTTCTTTTTACGCGTAATGTATGGTCAATGTAACGAATGGTTGTTAGTTATTACCTCCCGCACCAAGAATTTTTATAAGGAGTGGTTATTAGATATTATTCCTCATGCCCCATGGAATAAATGTTGAATCGTGTTTACCACTGTGCCTCAATTTATGAGGTAGCGTGATTGTTTAGGTTCTAGCCTTCTCACACACATTAATTAAGTTGGCTTGTGAATGTTCTGAAAATGCTTACTCTCGAGCGCAATGATTTGAATTACTGATGTAGGATTGTTACATTGACGGTTACACTTGTGCCCTGGTTAAGGATTTTAGGATCAAGGGTGGTGACAATCCCCTTCCCTCCTTTGGCCTAGCATGACCTCCTGGTCTAGGATCATTCAAGTCGTCGAACTGAATGGTTCGTTGGGCTCCTGATGGAATCAATTTCAATTTGACACAGGCCCTTTATACCTCCTCGACACTCGCTATGTGGCACCCGCAGAACCTCTCCTTGCGCTTTCATCTCTTGCAGCAATGGGTGCTAGCTCTCGAGGCTAGACTTCCTCGCTGATGTGACCACGAACTATGATTGTGGACCAACGTCCTTCACGACCCCGCACTTCGGAACTTTCACAAACTACTTCCTCCTCCTTCCTCGATTTCGGAATTGACGAATACTCTCGGACCAGATCTACGGTCAGCGTCCTTTCCCGATCAATGGTTGCAATCGAATCACGAGTTCGGACTTTGCGAGTCTTTTCTCCTCTCGACTCTGTGTTTCCTGATTGTGAATCAACAATGCACAGATCCTTTGCCACGTGCCCTATCTGATCCAACGGTCTGGATTGAAATCGCTCTTCGCGACTTCACGAAGAACCTTGTTTTCTCCCGCCAAACCTTCAGAAGTTCTTACTCCCAAACCTCCCGATCTTCTGCCACATGTCCCCTCCTTGACGATGGATGATTTCTTTCTCTTCAAGACTTCAGAAATTCCTCGACTCCTTTGCACACTTAGTGCAATTTAACCTTTCAAGACTTAGGGTGTTCTCGAAACTCCTGCTGCACTCCTACCAGACTTCCACACAGACCTTCCTCTGCAACTTTGCTCGGCTTGAAAACCTCCAAGGTTCCTAATTCCTCCGTGAGTTTCTCGTGCCCTCCTAGTAGCTTCTCACATTGTTTCCTGAGCTTATAAGGTGATCTTGCAACACCTTATGCGCACTCCTTTCACCGGGCTCAGTTCTCTGATGGATTCTCCCTTAACCTTATGGAAAGGTTTAAGGCATCTCCTTTCCTTTATCGATGCACTTCCTGCAAATCCTTCCTTCACTAGAATGTTCAGCAATTATGGGAATCTCCAACACCTTCAACCGTGTTTCTCCTGGGTATGCTCGCGCTAGCTCGATTCCCTCTTGGCAGAGTATTGCAGAGTGTTCAATAACTCTGGACTGTGCTTCTCTCCACACACTCTTTCTTTCCAAGGAACTTAACCGCCTTGAAATTTCTCCCTGAGTCTATAAATTAACCTGGTATTCCCTCTTGGCAAATTCTCTTCTAACTCCGTTGAGTTCAGAAATTCACTCCTTGCGTCGGCTTACAAAATCTCCCTACTCTGTCGCGCACCCCTTACACTTAGCCTAGAGAACCAAACTTAACTCAACACACTCTCGTATAGAAAATTGTAGGTCTATCCCTGCAGATGATTCCTAACATTCACCTACAACTCACAAACATGTAAAATACATTCATAACAAAGCATCCATTACACAGAAATATGGAACAGGAAAAACTGTCATCGTCTATTAATGGTGGAATGCCAAATTACAATGGTGGAGTCTGGACTGCCACTGAGTCTCGACTTTGATCAAACTCGAGTATACCAACCTTCTAATTGAAAATAATACAAATATTTATACAAGAGGGGCTCTACGAGCTTCCCTCGCAAGCTACATTAGTGGTGTCAAATAACCATTCAAAATGCCTATTGAAAGGGAAAATTACAATGATGGAAACCTGCTCCGAATCAAATGTAGATCCCTTCTGTCGTTAGCCTATTAATGGTGACCTTATCTCCAACTTGTGTGAATGCACAACTTGGCTTTTCCAGCTTGTCTTCAATTAATGCCTAGAGGGTGGCGCCTATCCTTCCTTGAATGCGCACCATGCATGTAAATGAGTTGGCGCGTGATGAGTTGGAGAAATTATCTTGCATCATAATCCACTGCAGAAAAAATCATGAACTCCTGCTCATAAGTTTTCCAACGTGGCTGAAATCCACCTAGATCCCAATCTTTCTCCTGGAGTTGTCTCTTGGCTCCTCTTCTCCGTTGTTTTTGTTCCTGCACCTTTCTCGTTGCTCATGCAGGTTTCCTTTCGTCCAGCTTCCTCTTGCTGAAAAATTCCTCTGTCGACTCCGACATCATCTTCCTTATCTCCTCGATCACCTCGTCCAACTGCTCCATCGTATGGTTCTTTTGTTGCAGACTAGCTCGTTGCACTCCCTCCTTGTCGATGGGCTAATCACAATGACTTCCCAAGACATCTTCTTCCTTGTGGCCTTAGCTTTCCACTATGTTGTAGTCTTCCCTCCTGCAGGCTCCTCATCACTGAACTGTTGCTCAGCTACCACTTCTCATGACAGATTCACTCCTGCCAGTCCTTCGATTGTTCCTATTCCATCTTCCTCCAGTTGCTACTCATGTTGGTGTAATCCTTCATCTGCTTCCAACTTAGCCTATTGAATGTGCATGCTTTTCACTACCACTCTCCTCTCAAGAGATTCTAATTCCTTACACATATCTGAAAAATCTATGCTTTATGCTCCCTCCTCTGCTTCCAACCCCAGTGTTGCGGTCATCTCCTGTTCAACTTCTTGGCTGAAAACGTCGATCGATTTGGTTGAATTCTCTTCTCCTTCCATTGGGACAGACCTCAGTATTTGTTTCTTCTCCTCCTTGACAGTGTCTGCTTGTTGTCTCCCTATTACATCTACAACATCTGTGCTAGCCTCTCCTTGGCCACTCGGTAGTAATATCTCGACTCCTCCAGTGATCAGAATGCTCCCTTGATCCTTCTCTTTGATGGTATAAGTTCTCAACTTCTCATCATATTCATTCACATGACTCACTATTCCATGTGAATCTCAATCTGCGTGAGGTCCTTCCTTTTCCTCCTCTTCATCTGTCAACCCTCCTAGCTCATGCGAAATCTACACTAAGTTCAAATCTCCTCCCTTTCCCACCTGACAATCTGGGATGTCTCCTCTGCCCACCTGGGAGTTTATGATATACACTGACCTCTTCTCATTTCCCACCTGGCAATCTATGATGCATTTGCCATATCTCTTTCCCTTATGACTGACGTTTTCAGCATGCCTCAACCACCTCTTTAACACCTATTGTTTCTTTCTGGCCAACAACTTCTGAACAGGCCATTTGGTTGTCCTCTTCAAAGGCCATTCGTACCTCCAATGTACCTTTGATTCCTATGCATCTTTCTATGCTCAGATTTCACTGAGCTCCCTGTCCATATCTGCCTTGTTGTTCTACATATGGAATTCTCCTCAACAATGTTTATGATTGTCAATGGCCATATTTATTTGTCTATGCCCACCTGGTTCTTTACCCTCTCCTGCACTCCTTGCAACAGCTCCAATAGAGCATCACACTATGTCTCCCTGGCTTACAGAAATCAATTCTGCATCCGCTTCTTCATTTCCTTCCCTATGCCTGAGAGAAATCAAGCTCTGATACCACACTTGGTGACAACCCCCTTCCCTCCCTTGACTGGGAATGACCTCCTGGTCTAGGATCATTCAAGTTGTATAACCAAATGGTTCATTAGGCTTCTGATGGAACCGATTTCAACTTGACATAAGCCCTTTTTACTTCATCGGCACCTGCTATGTGGCACCCGTGGACCCTCTCCTTGCGCTTTCATCTCTTGCGCCAATAGGCGCTAGATCTCGAGGCTATACTTCCTCATTGATGTGACCATAGACTATGACCATGGGCTAACGTCCTTCAAGACCCCACACTTCAGGACTTTCGCGAACTACTTCCTCCTCCTTCCCCGATTTTTGAATCGGTGAATACTCTAGGACCAGATCTACGGTTCACATCCCTTTCGCGATCAACGACTGCGATCGAATCGCGAGTTTAGACTTCGCGATTATTTTCTCCTATCAAATCTTCTTTTCCCCATTGAGAATCAACAATGCGTTGATCCTTTTCCACATTCCCTTCTAGATCCAACGGTCTGGATTAAAATCGCTCTTCACGACTTCATGAAGATCCTTGTTTTCTCCTGGCAAACCTTCTGAAGTTATTACTCCTGAACCTCCTGATCTTCTTCCACCTGTCCCCTCGTTGACAATGGATTATTTATCTATCTTCGAGACTTCGACAAGTCCTCGACTCATTTGCACACTTAGTGCAATTTCACCTTTCAAGACTTAGGTTGTTCTCAAAACTCCTGTTGCACTCCTTGCAGACTTTTGTGCAGACCTTCCTCTGCGAATTTTCTCGGCTTGAAGACCTCCAAGGTTCCTATTTCCTCTGGGATTTTCTCATGCCCTCCTGGCAGCTTCTCTCTCTTCTTCCTGAGCTTATAAGGAGAACTTTCAACACCATAGGCGCACTCCTTGTGCTAGGCTCAGTTCTTCGATGGCTTCTCCCTTAACCTTATGGAAAGGTTTAAGGCATGTCCTTTCCTTTGTCGATGCGCCTCTTGAAAATCTTTCCTTCACCAGAATGTTCAACAATTCTGGGACTCTTCAACACCTAGAACCATGTTTCTCTTGGGTATGCTCGCACTATCTCGATGCCCTCCTGACAGAGTATTCCAGAGTGTTCAGTAACTCTGGAATGTGCTTCTCTCCGCATAGTATTTCTTTCCAAGGAACTTAACCACCTTGAAATTTCTCCTCGAGTCTGTAAATTAACCTGGCATGCCCTCCTGACAACTTCTCTTTGACTCCGTTGAGTTCAAACACACACTCCTTTCATTGGCTTACATAGTCTCCCTACTCTGTCGCGCACTCCTTGCACTTATCCTAGAGAACCAAACTTAACTCAGCACACTCTCGGATAGAAAATTTTATCGCTATCCTTCCAGATGATTCCTAACATTCACCTACAACTCACAAACATGTAAAAGGAATTCATAACACAAAATCCATTACATGGAAATATAGAACATGAAAACTATCATTCTCTATTAATGGTGGAATGACAAATTACAATGGTGTAGTCCGAACTCTGAATGAGTCTCAACTCTCATCAACCTCCATTCTACCAACCTTCTAATTGGAAATAATACAAATATTTATACAAGAGGGGCTCTACGAGCTTCCCTCACAAGCTGGATTAGTGGTGTCAAATCACCATTCAAAATGCTTATTGAAAGGGAAAATTACAATGATGGAAATCTTCTCCAAATCAGATGTAGATACCTTATGTTGTCAGCCTATTAATGGTGAACTTATATCCATCTTGTACAAAATAACAACTTGAATTTTCCATCTTGTATTCAATTAATTCCTGGATCACGTCTTGGATTCTCGAGGCAAAAATGAGAGGGTGGTGCCTCTCCTTCCTTGAATGCTCACCATGCATGTAAATGAGTTGGCACGTGATGAGGTGGAGCGATGCTCCTACATCAGAGGGACTGATGGAATGGATGTTTGACGATCCTTTGATTTGTTATGTTATCTTCCAATATTCCATATGAGAAATTTGGCATTGAGACGTACTCTATGGTATCATGACTAGTCATATCAATGCTCTATGTATGGGTTGCGTTTTACTATGATACTACGTTGATTTGTGTTTGACATTCATGATGATGATGTTCAACTTTTCTTCGTGATTATTTTTAATGCGTTGATGGGGTTCATTTTATATTGCACCTTTGTCATTGATGTCAGCTTAAACGGTGACGAAATTTTCCTAACACATTAGTTAAAAAAAAAAAAATCTACCTGTTGTTTGTTTCTTTTGACGTTGTAACGGTGGGGATTTTACATATGGTATCAGAGTGGGTTCAAACCTGGGACTTTGGATAGTCATGTCTTCCAATAAGTTATACACTGAAACTAATAACTTATCTCCTAATTAAAATTTTACCCTGTCCATGAGTTACTCATGGTTAGAAGACGTCGTGAAGGTTCATGAGTGGTGCCAGGGGAGGAGGCGCAATGCCTCCAATAGCACCTGCGCCAGAGGGGTCCAACCCCCAAGGAGAAGATCAAGTATTGAGCTTGAGAGGATTGCAGCTCAGGATGCGTTGGGTCTTACAAGGTCCTTCCAAGTAATTGTCAGGGGAATCGACTAACTGTTTGTGCTGAGATAAGGCCAGGGCACTTGTACTCCTGAGGATCCATAGTGCTCTCCCTCCAGTACTAGTAGCCTCCACGAAAAAATTGAGAGGGTTAATTTCTCAATTTCATGAGTGCCACAGATGGATTAGTCGTCTAGGCATGGCTGGAGAGCGAATCAATGTGGTTTTCACGTCACGATTTTGACCTCCAACACAAAGGTATGCTTAGGCGGTCTTCAACCAAAGGGGAACACTCTTCTATGGAGGAAGACACTCCTACCTCAACTAAACATGGTCGTTAAAGCCATGTTAGGGGAACGGTTCGAGGAATGGTTTTGGGAGAAGTATTTGTGAGAGGAATTCATTGAGAGCCAGTTCGATGAGTTCAGCGCCTTACGACAAGGTGGTCATATGCTGCTTCATTATGAGACCAAATGTATGGAGCTACTTCAGTATGCCCCACATCTAAACATGAAGAAGAGAGAGATAAACAAGTTCATGACTAGACTTAACTCCAAACTTCGTGTGAAGGTGAGGATTTAAATGCCTTAGACTTTGTACGATGCATTCCAACAGGCCTCTTAGTTAAGGAATATTTGACCATGGGAGTCCGAGAAGGACTCCTACAGGACCGTCTGGACTTAGAACGTCTCATACACAACAACGTTAGACGTCGTCTAAACTGTACCTCTTGGTAATGATATACATGTATAGGACCCTTTTTCATGACACCTTGACAATAGGTTCCTCAGTAGAGGGCTCCCTACAGGGGACCACCACATCCGCAATAGCACCGCTAGCAGCTGCCGTTTAGGTTTGTTAGCGGAACATACTAGGATCTTAGGCTAGTGGGACAAAAACCTCTATTCTGAGGCTAGGAGTATTGGAACAGAGGTGGGTGATGGACGTGTGGAGAGTCACCTTACCAACAAGAATTTTCAGTTGAAAGGGGCTAGAGCGGTCGAGTCAACAAGTCACACTACTAGGGTGAAGATGGGAAAGGCCCATCAGATTCTTGACTGTGGTAAATAACCGCCAGGCTGAGCACCAGTGCATTTTTCTCGAGGTGTCAGGCTCCATCACCAAACAAATTTGTAGTATTTTCATACGTTAGTGCTACAAAGAGCTCTAATTCTGGTACCACGTTGAAGGGTTTTAGGTAAAGGAATTCGATAGGACGAGTTTAGATTCGTTGATCTGGATTCAGGTACCAACTGGATGGTTAGAGGAACGGGTATGAATTGTCGCTTTAACTTGGTTATAGTGTAATGAATTTTGACCTACGTCATTATATTAAGGTCTTATGATGTCATGATCAGTATGGAATGGTGGGAATCGCATGATGAAATACTCAATGGTAAGATGAGGCGGTTGAGTTGGACCGATGATGAAAGATAGAGAAGTTTGATTGTAGGAAGAAAAAGGGGAGTATACCCGAGGTTCATTTCTTCCCTACATCTACAAGAGAGCACACACAAGGATGCAAGTTATATGCATACTTAACGCCAAACATCAAGGGCATGGAAGAAGGATTAGAAGACCTTTCGGTAGTACGATATTTTGTAGACGTGATTCCCAAAAGAATTACCAGGTGTGCCACCCAAATCCAAGATGGAATTTACCATTGACCTAAAACCTGGAACTGAAACGATGGCAAGAAATCCTTATCGGATGTCAACCCCTTAGTTATAGGAGTTGAAAGTGAAACTAAAGGATTTTCTGGACCTAGGACTTATCCGTCCAAGTGTATCGCCTTGGAGTGCTCCTGTTAATTTCATACGAAATATGGATGGGTCGTGGAGACTCTGCTTGACTACCATTGGGTATTCCTTGATGACATTTTGATATTTTATCCGATGACGGAAGATGGAGACAAATTTTTACACTTGATAATACACTGTTGTGAAATAACAAATTATGGGAAGCGATCGCAAAGATATCAATGATTCAATGCTTAGGGCATGTTATCTGCGATGAAGGCATCATTGTGGATCCAACAAAGGTAGAGGCTATTGTGGAGTGTCCTGCATCGATGAATGTCCGAGAAGTGCTTAGCTTCATGGGTTAGCAAGATATTATCAATGGTTTGTCGAGGGTTCTTTGAATAAAGAAATTCTAATTACGAAATTGCAGAAGAAGAACAAGAACTTTGTGTGGACTAAAAAATGCGCAGAAGATTTTTGAAGGCTCAAGGAGTTGTTGACAACAACACCAATACTAAAATTCTCTGGCGTGGGAAAGGAATTCTTGGTATGCACTGACGCATCCAAGGAAATCCTAGGCGCAATCTTGATGCAAGACGGTCGAGTGATCTCTTACATCTCGAGGAAGTTAAGGAATCATGAGAAGGACTACATGATGCACTATTTGGAATTGTTAGCCATCATATATGTCCTAAGAGTGTGGAGACACTACCTGATTGGGCATAATTTCGAACTAAAAATGGACCACAGTGGTTTACAACACCTTTTTACACAAAATTACTTGAACGCACGGTAGGGGCGTTGGTAAGAACTGCTTATCGAGAATGATTATGATATTTCCTACTTAAAAGGAACAGTGAACAAAGTGGCATATTTGTTGAGTCGGATACCACACATATTTTCATTGATACCTCTTCAAACAAATCTATGTGAAGAGATTCTAACTACGATGTGACGCTGACGGGTATAAAAGGGTAAATAATTTTTCGAGTAGGACACCTTGTTGGTACAAAAATTGAGGGATATATTGTGGACATCAATGGATATTTGAGATATGATAACTGGGTTTACTTAAATATCAATTAAGAATTGAAGAAGTTTGATCTTATGCGAAGCTCATAGAGCAGTGTGCATGGCCCATCCAGGAGTCATGAAGATGAGGAACGACCTTAAGCCCTTGTTCATCTGGAAGGGATGCAGGCAAACATTGTCAACTGCATGGCGAGATGTCTGGAAGGTCGACAAGTGAAGGTTGAACATAGACATCCGACAGGATTACTACAACCATATACTTTTCTGGAATCGAAAAGGGAAGTCATTTCGAGGGAATTTATTGTTGGTATTGTTGTTAACGGTAAGGAGGCACGACTCGATTGTCGTGACAGTTGTAACTTTGACGAAGAGATCACATTTTTTCCCTGTGTGTATGATGCATTAGGTGCCTGGTATAGCCAGTTTTATATCAGCAAGATTTGAGATTGTCATATGTACCAAAGGAATTGTATTCGATAAGGGTTTCGGTGTTTGCAGGATGATTTTGGACAAGTTTCCCAAGAGGGCTTGGGAACACCACTGAACTTTAGTAAAACATCTCCTTGAGATAGACAGGTTGACCAAAGGAACAAACCGATTTGGGAAAGTTTTGTTGCGTATGTGTGTGTTGGACCAACATAAATGTTGGGATTAGTTCTTGCCGCTGGCCAAGTTTGCATACAACAACAACTATCAAAGAACTATTGAGATGGTGGTATTTGAGTTTCTTTATGGGAGACCATGTCAGATGCCTTTGAGTTGGGATCAACTCGAGGATGGGGTCCTGGTAGGACCAAAAGAGATCCAAGAATTGAAATAACTAATACAAATGATACGAAAGGGGACGAATAAAGTGCAAGATCGGCAGAAGGGTTCACCAATGCGCATAGCGTCGACCATAACTAGGAAGGGCCTAATGGCTAGACATGCCTCATTCCTGAGGCATTGCACAATGTTTATCTTATATCTGTGTGTGACATTATGTTAGTGATCGTACCCATGTTATTGAAATGAGTTCCTTGCAAGTATCAGATGAGGGTGCGCTCACGGCGGAGCCAATCGACATCCTGGACCATCACACTCGAAAAATACAGTGTTGAACAATATATCAGGTCAAGGTCTAGTGGGACAACTATAGTCCACACTCGATGACCTGGGAGGACACATGATATGTGTTAGTAGTTTTCATTTTTGTTTGATAGCTAGACATATGATATTGAGATACACTTTATATTAACACTTACTTACTGTGCAACTTCGGGATGAAGTTTAAAATAAGAGGGGGTGTATGTAACATCCCGCTCTTGCATGCACTGAGAGGACTTATTCTTTGAGGACACTTGCATGAAAGTGATCTAGTTCTTTATACGATTGACTATTTTGATTATGATTATGAGATATTGTGGATTTGATGATATGTTATTTTTGTTATAATTACATCGACAGGTTCTATTGATTGGTTTCTCCTAAGTGTGCAAGAATATGGATGTTAGAGGATGCTGACGACATTGATGGATATCCTTGGACTCCATATCGTGTCAGGGCGTGGACTGTTACGGTTTGAATGTTTTGATATTACAGATGTGGCGTATAACTAGATATTATGATGTTGATTTTTATAGCTGACATTTTTCGTTGATGGATGAAGGATGACAATATATTTCCAACCAGACTCACATTTGGAGTAAATGGGTCACGCATGACAACCAGAGACATTGAGGGAGAGGTGTGGAAGCAACCCTACCACATCCTACTAGCATTCTCGTCGTGGCTCGAATTGTAGGTTAACAATTACATAGTTCGAGAGACCTTCGATGTCATGAGGGAAGACTGTGAGAGTCGCTCATGATGATTCTAAGGGGTGTGAAATAATGTAGGGTCATCATTCCTTAGAGGCCCTTAGTCTCCCACAATATCACCTGACGGAGTATTGACTCCATGGGTTTAACATATACAAAATTCAGTCAAGAGGCGAGTGGCACCCTTGGAGCACGTAGTATGTCTTGAAGGGCACGTTGCACTAATAAAAATGAATGCAAGCGAGTGGCACCCTTGGAGCACATAGTGCGTCTTGAAGGGCACATCACGGTTTTAACTCGGGTAAGAAAATAAACCTAGAACCTAGAAAATTGTGCCTCCTTAGGACCTGGTCGGCCTAAAAATAGATGATGGTATGAGTAAAGTTTAATAACTAATTCTTCCCTTAAAAACTGTCGCCCATCCTAGAGAAATTAAAAAATAGGTCTAAGTAGAACAATGATCAAAGAAAAACTAAATAGACATGTAACAAGAAGAGGGTAAAGAAAATTCAAACATTATTTTCTATAGAAAAACAAATTTTAATTGAGCATTAAATTATTAAAAGGGTAAATGGTTGTTTTTTTCTAAACTTGCTAATTCTAAACTTAGTTAAAAAGAAAAAGGAGAAACTTAAAGAAAAAGGATAAACTTAAAGAAAAAGGGAAACTTAAATAAAAAGGGGAATGTCTATATTAGTAAGGAATCTAGCCTTTGGAACTTTCTCCATGCATATTAAAATTTGGAATCTGTCCCTGCATTTTTTTTCATAGTTATGGATACTAAAAGATGAACAGTTAAACTATTTCCATGGTATAGACTGATTGTTTTCATAGCATATCAAGGTTTTCAAACCCAAAGAACATATAACATATTTTCCCTTCCAAACTAAAACACCCATAATGGAAAAAAATGGAAGAACTTGGAAGCCAATAAACAATTAGATGCCATAATTTCATGTATTTGATCAACTAGATATTCCACGGAGTTGTGAATTTGCATTTTCTAGAATAATTTCCATATTTGTCCATCTATGCTACTTATATATGTGCCAATTTTCGTTTAAATCCATTGTCTTCTCTTGAACTTCGCTTGTTTAATATTCAACCTTTTCTTGTTTGTTGAATTTTCCTCATCTTTGTTTTTTCACAATTTTGACAATGTTTATTCTGTAATTTTTCATTTGATGCCACAAATGAATGAAATCATGGACCTTATTCTAATTGGAACAATTTTAATATTGTAATTTCAGTGGTCAAAACTTGTAATGGCAACAATCTCTCTAATATTTTGTAAAATTGTAAAGAAAGAATGAATTGAAAAATAAGTATGGTTTGTGATGTAGTGCAAATTTATAGCATATATTTTCAACAACAATCTTGTTTTGTTGTAACCTTATACACATATGAAAGTTTGGAATTTGTTTCCATTGATCAAACTACCCAAGGAGTTTTCCTTCAGTCCCTGTGAATTCCTTGATTTTCTACCCATCGTTTTGTCACACCTTATCCTCCAGCTCAAGGGGTAGCTTCTGATGCAGTGCCACACCTCAAAAGGGACTGCTTGACCTCCCAATTGACGAATATTCCACAGGAATGAACTAGAATCGTCCTTCGAGCCTCTAATAGAACCCAATTGCAGCTCTAATATGCACAGGTCCAATTCCTATGATTGCACGAATTGATTTCGGGTGCAAGTTCCCTTCACATGATCATCGAATGTGACCAAGATCCTACCCAAAGGTGCCCCATGACTACGGACTTCGGGTGAGTTGATGTGAGCCGCTACCAATTCTCTTGATTCCCAAATTGGTGGATTGGAAATCCAACAGACGCTAACTGCTCTCCCCTGGTCCCCTACAATGTGTTGTTGGGATATGACATGGGACCCAACTATCGAACGCTTCGGTACTTCTCTCTTCATGTCTTCAGAAGATGGTTGACCTCTCTTCTTATGAATTCCGAGCCGTGAACTCTCCTTGTTTCGGATCGACGGTCCACGTCTCCCTGCAACCAACGACTCAGATCACCCTTTCGTGCTTCACAAAGTTGACTCTCTACTCCTCGCAATTTTCTTGAGTCATGAAGTCTCCTCTGTTGATCATATTGTTGTTGATGAGTCACGATATTGCCCCTAAGGGATATCTACCATTCCTTCGATGATTCTTTGGTAACTCTCTCCTTTGGAAGAGTTCTATGTCACTACCTCTCCTAAGCTTCAACTCTTGCACATTGAAAATTCTACGTCCCCTTTGGGTCCTTCAAAGGTTTGACCCTTTGGACTTTTCCTAAGTACTTTTCAACCACCAGTCTAAAAGACCATTGTCCTTCCTGAGCTTTATGAAATTTGAGGTTGACTCAAACTCTTGAGTTCCCTTCTGCCTCAATATTGGAACCTCTATCTTTCCTGAACTTAACTACTCCCTTGGACAAAATTACTCGCTATCTCTTATGAGCTTAATCCTCGTTGCAAACTCAGAGACCCTCTGGGTTCCATTCCTTGCACACCTTGAGGAATTCTCCAAGTGTTCTTTATCTCTCAGAAAATCTACCCACCTCTATGCATTCCTTGCAACAAATAATTTTCCCACCTTTCCTTAGATTAACGAGTCCAGCTAATGGCTCGACCTACGCTCCTTCCACGTAGCTTCTGTGCACACCTTGCACTCCTATTGCTGGTGAAACCCCGATATCCCTCCCGATCTTTATGAGATTAACTTTGAAACCTGTCAATGCACTCCTTGCGGACTAACACTCCACTCCTTGCAGGTTTTCTCAGGAAAAGAAACAATTGAAACTTATTGTTTCCTCACAAATTCATTCACTCAACATTCATAAGAATAAAGAAACCAAATAACAGAGACTGAAAGAAAATTGCAAACATACCATTCATAAGATGAACAAAATGAACATAACACACCATTAACTCGGATCAAAGCCTTCTCTGTTATATTAATTTGAGTTCTCTGTACATAGGGGTTTTTCAACAACTTCTTCAATACTCTCTACTACATATCTATCTCCTTTCTATCATAATAATCAGACATATAGTTTACATACTATTTACAAAGAGAATCTCATGGAGCTTTTTCCTTCCAATCATTAAAGTGCTATCTTATCAAATTAAGACTATTAACTAATAAGGCCTCATATAATAAATGATAGGCACAGACAGATAAGAGGAAAAAGCTACAGATCTGTACTATCCATAAATACATTGAAATAATTACAATCCTCTTCGATCTTGCATTGAGGGTTTGCCTATTGTTCTTTAATGACACTTTAATTACACCCACATCAAAACTTTTAAACATGCCACATCCTTCCAAATTTTGATTTCTTCAAAATTTGCAATGGTCATTAACTTTCCTCCTCAAGCACCTTTGGTATGGATGCTCCTGCATCATACTCCTATGGAAAAAAATTCATGAACTCCTGTCCATGACCTCCTGCACTGTCCTTCCATGTTTCTGGACATATTCTTCACTAATCTAACTGGAATCCTCTACGGGGTGTCCTTTCCATTTGACTAGATACTCATAGTAGGTCTTTCTTCTGGTCTTCTTACTGGTCCTTTGATCAATAATCTTCTCCATCTGTGGATTTTCTGCTATAGGCATATGTTTTGTCCGCGGAATCTCTTGTTGATATTTGGGTCCTCTTGTTTCATAATCCTTGTAAGGATATAGGTCCACTACATTGAATATGGGTGTTATGCCTACATTATCTGGCATCTCTAATTCATAAGCATTAGCCTCAAACTTTCTCAAGATTTTGCATGGCCCAATATATTTCATCTTCAGTTTGTTGTATGTTCCTTTTGGGAACCTTTCCTTTTGGATATGTGATAAAACTAAGTCTCCCACTTCAAATTGAATCTCTCTTCTATGTTGATCAATTCTACGCTTGTACTCTTGGCTAGATTTCTGTAACTATTCTCTGATTTGGCTATGGAGCTTCTGCATTTCTGCAGTGAAATCCACTGCTCCAATGCTCCTGAACTCACTCTATTCTATGTCTCTCGATTTAGACACTCCTCTTGGCTCCATTCCATATGGAATTTGGAATGGGATCCTTCCAGTGCTTCTATTTGGAGAGTCATTGTAAGAAAACTCTACTTGTGGCAGAATCTGATCCCACTGAGTACGATGTTCTGTGACCAGTCTCCTCAACAAATTTCCCAAACTCCTATTCACTACCTCAGTCTGTCCATCTGTCTGAGGATGATCAGTTGATCTGAAGGACAAATTTTTCCCCAACTTCTTCCACAGTGTTCTCCAAAAATTCCCAACAAATTTGGTTTATCTGTCTGATACAATGCTCTTTGGGAGTCCATGAAGTCTAACAACTTATTTAAAAAACAAATTCACAATGTGTGTTGCATCATTTGTCTTATGGCATGGGATAAAGTGTGCCATTATTGAAAATCTTTCCACTACCACAAATATGGAATCACAACCTCTTTTGGTTCTCGATAATCCCAACACAAAATCCATGCTTATTTCATCCCAAGGCCTCTCCGATATTGAAAATGGTTGATACAATCCCGTGTTTTTTCTGTTTCCTTTAGCATGTTATCAAATGTTGCACCTGTTAACGAACCTTTTTACTCATGTTCTCATACTTGGCCAATAATATGAACAATTCAACTTTGAAAATGTTTTTTCATGGCCAAAATGTCTAACCAATCCTCCACCATGCTTCTCTTTTAGGAGATTGTCCCTCATGGAACACTTTGAGATACATAGTTGATTACCTTTAAAAAACAATCCATCCTGAATCAAGTTTTCTTCCCACCAGCTTATGTCTCTCAAGACAGGATTCATACATGCCCCATACGCTTCCTTGAAATCTGAATCATTACTGTACATTTCCTTAAGGTGTTCAAACCCCAAGGTATTCACCTGAAACCCCTGCAGAATCAAGCATCTCCTGCTTAATGTATCAACAACCTTGTTAGCATTTCCAGAGATATGTTTAGTTACAAAAGTAAAATTCTGCATAAATTCAATCCATTTGGCATGTCATTGATTCCAATTTTCTTTTCTAGTTATGAATTGTAAGGCTTGGTTATCATTGTATAAAAGAAACTCTTTGTCATATGTGGAGTAATTTTTCTTTGTGTCATTCAGATTCTCACTAAAATAAGCAACATGTCGGTTATCTTGACTTAAGACAAACCCAATTGCAACTCCACTTGCATCACAACTTACTTGAAATGTCTTACCAAAGTCTGGAAAAACTAGAATTGGTTGTCCAATTATCTTCTCCTTTAATAATCTAAAGCTCCTCTTTGCTTCTTCTGTCCAATTAAAAGACTTATGTCTCTTCTTGACTGTTTCTAGAATTGGTGCACATACCCCACTAAATTTTTTGATAAACTTCCTATAGAAACTTACTAAATCATGGAAGCTTCTCACCTCGAAGATGTTTCTCGGTGATGGCCATTCTTTAATTGCTTTTACCTTATCAGGATGCATCTTCAGTTCATTGGATGAAATCAAAAAATCCAAATAAAGGAGTTATGTCTGCATGAAATATGATTTCTTCAAATTTATTAGTAGTTTCTCTTGCTGCAACCTCCTCATCACTAGAGTCAAATGTCTCATATGTTATTCTTTAGTCTTGTTGAAGATCAGTGTGTCATCAAGATACACAATCACAAACTTGCCAATGAATTCCTTGAACACTTCATTCATCAATCTCATAAATGTACTTTGAACATTCATTAACCCAAATGTCATGAAGATCCATTCACACAGCCCTTCAATTGTCTTGAATGTTGTTTTCCACTCATCCCATTCCCTCATTCTTATCTAGTGATATCCACTACTCAATGTTGAACACACCGCCCACACTAAGAGGGGGGGGGGGGTTGAATTAGTGTGTGGACTTTTCTAACTTTTATTCTTACAAGTTAGCAGTTAAAACATAATTGAACACATTAAGAACAATTAAATCATAATCACAATGGAAAAGAGATACCCGATGTTTGTATAATCTTTTGCATAATGTATATGATATATGTGAATATAGTAATAAGGATTTTCCCAGCACTAAATATTTTGTTTCAACACCAACTGAAGTAAGGAGCACCAACTCCTAGGAGAGCACCAACTCTCAACAGAGCACCAACTCTCACGCAAGACCCAACCTACCACAAGACCCAAATTTTTGATAGAACGCAGTCTATCCAACTAGAGTTCATATAGTAATTCAACTCTAGTAGAAGTGATCCATTATTGAATCAACTATATTTCATTATCAGAGGTATACCATAAACGCTCATCACTGCACTTCATTTTCTGTCTGAAATTCGTGCCTTCTTCTCTTTATCTTTCCTCTGATATCTGCGCCTTATTCACTTCTTATTCCCTCTGATATTCGCATGGACCTCAGGTCCGCATCCCCTTCATTTTTCTCCATAGACCCCTCTTTCTTAGTGAGCCTATCTTTTCACAAGCTCATCTTCTTGTGCAATCACCCTTTCCAGTTAACAAATCATGCTTGTATTTATAGTTTCTTTTGCTCAAAACTTGTTTAAATTATTGGTCCGACTTGTGAAACAAGTTATAACTAAATTGTCCATTTACAAAAACTTTTGGGACCACCAGAGATCATCATTCCGGGTCTTCAACTTTACACCTCGCATCCCCTTTACTTTCATAAATCGATCATGGGTATGGATCGATTTTCTTCGTCTCTATGATTACAGAAATCAACGCTTCCTTCAGACAATGTTCATATGATCATTGGCGTAGAACCCTAGGCTTATCAATTTAAGCGACGCATTACATTCTGACATTTAAATCTCTTTACCATATCACCAATGGATTTATTCAGACGTTAGGAAAGACAAGCGATTGAGTGCTTATCAATTCAATTGTCACGATTCAATCTCTCGATGAGATGGATGATTGTCGGGACTTCACCCTTTCAAATCTCTCGAAGAAGATTTTTCCGAAGAGATTGAACGGTTCTCATTTATATCACGGAATTGTATCAATGATCATATTGGATCCTTACATTTATATATGATGAATGGTTGAGTGTACAACCGAAGTGTTCTTCAGATCGGATGACCCATGTCCACTTCGGGACTTCGACGTTTCCGACTTCGAAGGTTTCGAATAAACGTTGCTCCATTTTCCTCCAGAGTAATCACCTGCTAAGTAAGTCATAAGTGTTTGAGACAGCTTGATTTCGGTTAATACTTCCACTTATGCTATCCTTCCATTATAGTAGATCGATAGTCGAGAATTCTCTCGAAGTGATCTTCAGATCGGATGTCTTGTGTCCACTTTGGGACTTCGACATTCAGGACTTCGAGACTTTGGGAAAGTGTTGGTGGTAAAACTCCCGAAGTAAAACTCTCGTAGTGATGTAGCTTTCTTACGTCACTTGATGGTGTGTCATGAGCTGAGTAGCTTTCGTGTGTCATTCAGATTCATGATTTGCACGTACCTGAAATGTCGATTTAACTTAACAATCATCATTGTTTGATTGTGTCATGTGTCCTTGCTGACATAGTCTTGCTGATGTGGATCTCCTCATGTAGCACATGTTCTTCTCTTGGATATAATAATTGTCCTAACTCTCGAAATTTATCTTAGATCGAATACTGAGAGAGACTTCGGACCTTCGTCCTTCGGGACATCGTGAATTTTGACATTTGATGCTGGTGAAACTCCTGAAGTAAATCTCCTGGAGTGACGTAACTTTCTTACATCACTTGTTGACATGGCACGAGCCAATTTCATCTTGACACTTGTCATCATCTGATTATGCCATGTGTACTTGCTAATGTGATTTGGTAACATGGTCTACTGCATGTCCTTGTTGATGTAGATCTCCCACATGTCCTTGCTGACATGGTCTACTGGCATGGTCTGTCAACGTGGTCTACCACATGTCCTTGTTGATGTAGTCTGATGATGTAGATCTCCCTCACATCCTTGTTGATGTGGTCTACTGACGTGGTCTTCCATATGTCCTTGCTGATGTGGTATGATGACGTAGATATCCCTAATCTAACGGTCATTGTATTTTCTCCAAATCCAATGGTCCTTATTCATTTCGAATTTTCAGCTGTCTGGGCTTCAGGTCTTTCAAATCTCAAACTGAAAAATCTTGAAGTGATATTTTTCAGGAGCGTAACCTCCTCGCAACTTTAGACCCGAACTAAATGTTGTTCCTCGATCATGTTTTTAGATCGATGGATCGATCTATCTATGATGATTATTTTATATCTTATCTTGTCCTTCCACTTAGAATGATCCAACGATTGTCGGGTTTTCGGGTATTCAAATTGTCAACCCTTTTTGTCCCGCTTATCTATCCTTCCACTTTAAGGTGATCTGACGGTTGACGGATATTCGGGTGATTGAGATCTTAGATTTCATCCCTTACTTATCCCATCCTTCCACTTAAGGTGATCTGATGTTTGATGGATATTCGGGTGATTGACATCTCAGATCTAAGTCCTTTCTTATCCTGTCCTTCCATTAATTCAATCCGACGGTTGACCGGTATTCGGATAATCGAATTCTCATATTTTTTCATCTTATCATGTCCTTCCACTAAAACATGATCCAACGACTGTGAAGACACTTGAAGCAGATCAACGATCAAGGATGATTGTGGAACCAGTACAACTTGCGAGTGATTTAACTCGTCACCAAAAGTATGCAATTTGAAGTTGTGTGTTGTTGGTGAGTCAACCGCAATCGTCGATCTTTGAGGCTATAAGATCTGACGGTCCTGACTAATTGCGGGATTGGAAATAACACGATATTTAATTTTCCTTTTGATCTCCCCAATCTATCCCTTCCATTGATCTGGCGATTTCACATACGATGGTCATGACTTAATCTGATCATTTGTTATATCAACCACAATCGTCGATATTTGGGTTTATTATATCTAATGATCTAGACCGATTGCGGGATTAGAACTAGCGAGTTGTTTAATTCTTCTTTCACTCTCCACAATTCATCCCTGTCGTTGATCTGGCTTGTAGATCCGACGGTCACAATCCTCCAACGGTCCTCAAGCCCACGTTCACTCATATGACCGACCTCCGTAATATGAGATGATCCACATGGTCAATTTATTGATCAGACGACTGCTGAAGCTTCTCACCTTGAGCTTACACTTTTCCTTCGGAGATTTGATCTGTGCATACTGTTCTCTCCTCCTCCTAAGCTTACGCTTTTGATTCCTATCTTTGATATCTCTCTGCATATTGTTCGCTCTTCCTCCTAAGCTTACACTTTTGATTATGAGCTTTGATCTAACTCTTCATACTGTTCGCTCCTCCTCTCGAGCTTACGCTTTCAATCTCTATATAATTTTGACATTTTCTTCTAACTGATATAGTGTTGACATCAATGACAATCTCATATGGTAAATCACAATTATAATTCATCATAACAACAAATCATCACATCGATTGTTGACATCAATGACAATATGTCCAACACTCAAGTCAATATTGGAAAAAAAAATTGCTCCACTTAAGTAATCCATTAAGTCATCCATTCTCGGTAAATGGAATCTGTACCTGATGGTGATTTTGTCGATAACTCTCGAGTTTGTGCACATTTTCCATCATCCATATTTGTTTGGACTCAATACTTTTGGCACAACAAATGGACTCAAGTTTTTCCTTATCAAACATTTATCCACCAAATCTTGAACTTGCCTCTTGACCTCTTCATTCTCTTGAGGTGTCAATCTATATGCAGCTTTGTTTGGTAGAATTGCTCCTGGTATAAGGTTGATATGATGGCTTATACTCCTTATAAGTGACAACGAGCAAGGAATATCATCCACGACTATATCAACAAAAGTTTCCAGTAGTTCTTTAATCCCTTCAGGCAAATCCTCCATTGAAGTACTTGTGAGAATAAATTTTGGTTTCCTTACTATAGAAAACTACATTTCTTTTTCTTTCTTGACTTCATTAAAGAGTTCCTTCCCACTCATGGGAAGTATGCATGTGCTGACTTCTTCCTTCACTTTCTTGTCTTCAATTGGAAGAAACATGTGTGTCCTACCATTCTTTTCCAAAGTATAGGTGTTCTTCCTTCCATCATGAATGACATTTTTTTCATATTTCCACGGTCTTCCAAACAAAAGATGACAAACATCTATAGGAATCACATCATGCAATATCTCATCCCTATATCCTCCTATCTTGAATTCAACTTGGAACCCTTTAGCAACCATTACCTAGTGTCCTTTTTGCAACCATGAAACTCTATATGGGATGGGATGTGCAACTATTTCTAGCTCCAACTTCTCCACCATCTCTGTGGATACTAGGTTGTGAGTGCTTCCACTGTCGATTATCACTTTGCGGACCCTATCCTTGGCCTTGCAAGCAGTCTTGAAAAAATTGTTCCTTTGGACTGATTTCTCCACTTCCTCCTCTAGTTTCAAGAGGACCTTTCTCATCATCAAAGACCTTCCACTTTATGCGCCTTCTGCTTCAACATTTATCCTTTGAGCTTATGAAATGTGATATTTTCCTCCTCCTTCTTTATTCCTCTTGGGGAATTCCCAACACATGTGTCCTACCTTTCCATAGGAAAAACACTTTACTTCACCTTCTCTGCCTCTTCCTCTTCCAGGAGGAAAAGTATTTATTCCACTAGTATATTGTCTCCCTATGAAACTTCCTCCTCTTTTTAGTTGACTATGAAGTTTCCTTACCTCATCCTTGGACTTTTGAACTCCATCATGGGTAATTTCCTTGCCTCTGTTCAAAATTCTATCTCTGCCCCTTTGGATTTGTTTCCTTGCCAATTTCTCCTCTGCCTTCAAAGAAATATGATAAGCATCTTACACATTTGTAATTTTTAACATGCTGATATCATCTTGAATTTCATACCTTAGGCCGTTAATGTACCTGAATACGTTTTCATCATCACTTTCCCTATGACCTGCCCTAATATTCATCTTGTAAAAATCTTCAGTATAATCTTTGACTGCCATTCCCTTCTTCCTCAAATTCTGCAGTCTTCTGAACAAATTAATCTCAAAATCCCTAGGTATGAATTTGGCTTTCATATTGAATACTATTATGTCCCATATCTTTATCTTCTACTTTCATTTGCACCTCCTGTCAGCCTGAAGTTCATCCCAATACAGTGTTGCATGCCATTTCAATCTGGTGACTGCATGTTTGACCTTCTTCTCTTCTTCAATGTCTTCATAATCAAAATATCTATCGAGAGCCCTAAACCAATCAAGCAGTTCCTCTACATCCAGATTACCTTCATACATCGGGATGTCCATTTTTTCTCTTGCTCCTATTCATGCAATAGATTTCAGTAATCGTTTCTCTACAACATCCTCTGCAACAACTTCTTCAGCTCCTACTTCTTCTCTTTCGGCCTCACTGATGTCTTCAGAATCAAGTGCCCTCCTTTGTGTTGTCTCCATTGAATCCAAATGAGCACGAAGTTCCCTCATATCTCTTTCTACAGTTGGGTTAGGCATAGGTCTCTCTAGACGTCTCCTCGGAGGCATTGTTCGAAGCTTCTTCTTCCTCTGATTTAAATTTATTTCACTGTCGTGTGTCCCTTTTCAGCCTACATAAATGTTTTGTCGTCTAGATCTTATACCACTTGATGCATCACCCCACCTCAGTAGGGATTGCTTGACCTCCCGGTCGATGGATCTTCCATAGGACTGAACCATAATGGTCCTTCGGGCCTCTAATGGACCCCAATTGCAACTATAATATGCACAGTTCCAATTCCTATGCTTGCACAAATTGATTTTGGGTGCAAGTTCCCTTCACATGACCGCCTACTGTGACTAGGCACCTACCCAAAGGTGCTCCATGACTATGGACTTAGGGTGAGTTGATGTGAGCTGCTATGAATTCTCCCGATTCCTGAATTGGCAGATTGAAAATCCAACAGACGCTAACTCCTCTCCCCTGGACCCCTACAATGTGACGTTGGGCTATGACCTGGGGCCCAACTATCAAACGCTTTGGGACTTCTCTCTTCACGTCTTCAAAAGATGGATTACCTCTCTTCTTCTGAAGTCTGAGCTGCGAACTCTCCTTATGTCAGATTGACGGTCCACATCTCCCTGCAACCAATGCCTTAGATCACCCTTTCGCGCTTCGCGAAGTTGACTCTCTACTCCTCGCAATTTTCCCTAATCACAAAGTTTCCTCTCATGATCAGACGGTTGTCGATGAGTCGAGATATTCACCCTAAGGGATCTCCACCGTTCCTTCAACGATTCTTTGGTAACTCTCTCCTATGGAATATTTCTACACCGCTAACTCTCTTGAGCTTCAACTCTTGCACACTAAAAATTCTACTGCCCCTTTGGGTCCTTCAAAGGTTCAACCCTTGGGAACTTTCCTCAGTAATTTTCAACCACCAGTCTAAAATACCGCTCTCCCTCCTGAGATTTATGAAATTCGAAGGTGACTCAAACTCTTGAGTTCCCTTCTACCTTAATAGGGGAACCTCTATCTTTCCTGAACTTAACTACTCCCTTGGAAAAAAGTACTCTCTATCTCTTCTGATCTTAATCCTGGTTGCAAACTCAGAGACCCTCTGGGTTCTGTTCCTTGCACACCTTGCAGAATTCTCCAAGCATTCTTTATCTCTCAGAAAATCTACCCACCTATGTGCATTCCTTGCAACAAATAATTTTCCAACCTTTCCTTAGATTAACGAGTGCAACAGATGGCTCAGCCTACGCTCCTCCGATGTAGCTTATGTGCACACCTTGCACTCCTACAGCTACTGAAACCTGATATCCCTCCTGAGCTTTATGAGATTAACTATGAAACTTGTCAACACACTCGTTGCAGACTAACACTGCACTCCTTGTAGGTTTTCTCAGGGAGAGAAACAATTGAAACTTATTGTTTTCTCACAAAGTCATTCACTCAACATTCATAAACCTAAAACAACCAAATAATAGAGACTAAAAGCAAATTGCAAACATACCATTCATAAGATGAACAAAATGAACATAACACACCATGAACTTAGATCAAAGCCTTCTATGTTATATTAATTTGAGTGCTCTGTACATAGGGGTTTTTCAACAACTTCTTTAATACTCTCTACTACATATCTATCTCCTTTCTATCATAATAATCAAGCATGTAGTTTACATACTCTTTACAAAGAGAATCTCATCGAGATTTTTCCCTCCAATAATTTAAGTGCTATCTTATCAAATTAAGACTATTAACTACTAAGGCCTCATATCTGTATTGTCCATAAACACATTGACAGAATTACAATCCTCTTTGATCTTGCATTGAGGGTTCGTCTTCTTGTTCTTTTAATGATACTTTAATTACACCCACATCAAAACTTTTAAACATGCCACGTCCTTTAGGCTTTTGATTTCTTCAAAATTTGCGCTGGCCGTTGACTTTTCCTACTCCAGCGCCTTTCGTATGGATGCTCCTGCATCAACTTCCATCACAGTTCTTTCTGCATCCCTGGGGTGCATTAATTCTTGCCTGGGATTCGGCCACGAAATGGGCCTCAGCACTCTCAGAGTTTTTCCTTTACGATTGAATGCCCAACATTGATTCTTCGGGAGAGATCTTCTCAGTTTCCTATGCGTTTTTCTTCCTCCCCCTAGCATTTTACCTGTTAATTGTTATGCGTACTAAAGTGTCGCGACTTTCTAGGGCTTGGGAGGGGACTGAGCGTGCTCCCTTCTTCACTGTGATTTTCTCCCTTCCTGAACGATTGTTTTTGCAAGCCGATTACCCCTGCGATCGCCAGATTACACACGAATTTATTTCCATGCGTTTTCTTAATACTCAGGCGTTTCGTTCAACTGGTTTACTTCCTCAATAATTTTAGAGTTTTAACACTCAACGATCTCCCATGCCCAGCGTTTGGCATCCACCTTATCCACATCCATTTACAACCATGTGTAGTTGTGCATGTAAACCCGTGGATTCCCTTCTCCATGTGACATGTCCCTTGATCGCTTGGGCATTGACCTGTGTGTTGGCTTGAAACCGCCCTGCTTGGTGGTGGTGCAACCGGTTGGGTTAATGCATGAAGAGGTGAGAGGATCGAATCGCACATGGACAATCCTCACCCTTGAAGGAGTGAAAACGTCATAGCACTGATGAAGAGAGCAAGCGTTAGACATTAGACTGCGCGCAAATACAATAATGAAATGAATGATTGATTGGTTGCACGCATTGATCTAAGTGAATAAGATAATCCGGCTAATGAAACATGTTGCTAATTGTAATTCCAATGAATGATTTAATCGCGCGCGTTAAAGTTAAGTTTATATCTGCTCGCACCTTAAAAATTTCTAAATTGGTTACTTATGCCTTGGCTTTGTTGTTGCCTGATTGGTTAGTATTTAAGTTCTATTGCGCCTTGAAATTTTAGGTCATGCATGAAAATTCAATATATTGAAAGATGGCTGGGATGTTGTTTATTTAGTTATTTAGTTAAGTTGGTATATTCTGATTGATGGTTTAAACTCAGTTAATTTCTTGTGTGCATGACAAATTTCAAGTTTGGATGATGCATTGTCAATGTTTAGATTTTCTTCTTACGCACAATGTATGGTTAATGTAATGAATGGTTGTTAGTTATTACCTCCTGCGCCTGAATTTTTATAACGAGTGGTTATTAGATATTATTCCTCATGCCCCATGGAATAAATGTTGAATTGTGTTGACCACTGCGCCTCAATTTATGAGGTGGCACGATTGTTTAGGATCTAGCCTTCTCACATGCATTAATTAAGTTGATTTTTTAATGTTATGAAAATGCTTACTCTCGCGTGCAACGATTTGAATTATTGATGTAGGATTCTTACATTGACGGTTACACTTGTGCCCTGGTTAAGGATTTTAGGATCGAGGGACTGATGGAATGGATGTTTGATGTTTGATGATCCTTTGATTCATTACATTATCTGTTGATAGTCCCTATGAGCAATTGGGCGTTGAGACGTACTGTATAGTATCTTGACTATTCGTATCAACACTCTATTTATGGGCTACTTTTTACTGTGATACTACACGAATCTGTGTTCGTCATTCACGACGATGATGTTTGACCTTTCTTCATGATTTTTTTTAATGCGTTGATGAGGCTCATTTTATATTTCACCTTTGTCATTGATGTTGGCTTAAATGGTTACAAAATTTTCCTAATGCATCGATTAAAAACAAATAAATAAATAAATCTCCCTGTTGTTTGTCGCTTTTGACGTCGTAATGGTGGGGACATTACACCCTCAAGTTCCACCTTTATCATATTCCAATCCACAACATGATTAGGATCATGTATATATATTTTTTAGTAATGAAACATGGAATACATCATGTACTTTTACCGTGGCTGGAAGTGCAAGTTGATAGGGTATAAGTCCTATTTGTTCAAGAACTTCAAAGGGACCACAATATCTGGGAGCTAATTTAATATACCTACCGAGTATTAAAGAAATCTTTTTAGGACATACTCTTATATACACATGGTCTCCAATATTGAACTTCCTTGGGGTTCTCTTCGAGTTAGCATAGATCTTCTTCCTGTCGTGAGCTACTTTGAAATTTTGTTTTACTTGCTTCACTATTAGTTTAGTTTACTTTAACATTTCAGGTCCTATCATTAATATATTGACATGATTTCTCTAGGAAATAGGGGTGTTACATTTTATTCCATAAAGAATCTGAAAAAGAACGTGTTTAATTGAGTCTTCATAATGATTACTAGATGTGAATTCAACCAAATGTAGATATTCTTCCCATTTGTCTGTTCTATTCATAACATACATTCTGAGCATATCTTCTAATATTTGATTAGTTATTTCATCTTTCCCATCCATATAAGGATGATAAGTAGTGTTGAATTTTAATTGCGTGTCTAAGCCTTTAAACATGACTTTCCAAAAATTTCTAGTAAATTTCGTATCTCTATATGAGATTACAATTTTAGGAATTCCATGTAGTCAGGAGTTTTTCTTCATAAATATATATGCTATGTTAATGGATTTATAGGTGGATTAACTGGTATTAAGTGTGTTTCTTTACTCAATATATCAGCAAGAATCGTTATAATATCATTATGTTTGCTAATTTTAGGTAATCTTGTAATTATAAATTTCATACTTATAATGTTTCCATTTCCATTTAGGAACGGGTAGGAGTTGTAATAATCCGACTGGGTGATGATGTTTGACTTTAACTTGTTGGAATTATGTGCACTTGGCTAAATATTCAACAATTTCTCTTTTCATATTAGGACAATAAATTTCCTTTCTTAGTATAGTAATTATTTTCGGATAGCCAGGATGTCGAGAGTATGGTTTTTTATGTAATTCATTCGGTATTAATAATTTAATTTCTTCTACTTCAGAAATGTACAACCTATTTTTATACATCAACAGACCATTTTTAGAATGTATGAAGTATGAATTTTTAGTTTCAACTTGATTTCCTATGAATTTTGATTGAATACTTTGATATTCTATATCCTTTTCAGTCACAATCTTGAGTTTTCTCTAAATCAATTTCATAATTACCTCTCATAATTGTATAAATTAGATTTGCATGCCTGCTCAAGGCATCTTCTATCTTATTTTATTTTCCTTTGATATGTCTTATTTCAAAATTGTACTTTCTCAAGAAGGCTAACCACCTTGTCTGTTGAGCATTGAGATTTTGTTTATCAAATATGTACTTTAAAGAAATATTGTCAGACATGAACATGAATTTTCTTCCTATCAAATAGTGTCACCACATTTTTAGTGCATATATTATTGCGGCTAATTCTAAGTCATGCGTTACATGATGTCTTTCGTGTTCCTTAAGCTTCCTAGATTCATAAGAAATTACATAATTATCCTGCATTAATAATCTTCCCGGTCCTTTAATGCATGCATCCGTGCATACAATGAAGTCATTGTATGGATCTGTTATTTTTAGTATTGGAGTTATTGTTAGAAGATGTTTTAGTTTTTCATAAATTTCTTGGCATTTTCGAGACCATATAAATTATGTTCCTTTCTTTTGTAGGGATGTTATAGGATGAGAAATCTTTGAAAACCCTTCAATAAACTTTCACTAATAGCCTGTTATACCAAAAAATGATATGATGTATGAAACATCTTTTGGAATTGGCCATTCCATAATGGATTTTATTTTCCAAGGGTCAACAACTATTCCTTCTTTAGAAACTACATGTGCTAAATATTGAATTTTGTGCTTATAAAAGTCACATTTACTAAGTTTAGCATATAACTTTTGTTCTCTCAATATTTGTAGAAATATTCTTAAGTGTTCTTCATGCTCTTGTTCATTATTTGAGTAGATTAATAAGTCATCGATGAAGAAGATTACAAATTTATCTAACTATTTAATTAAGATACTATTCATTAGACATATGAATGAGGCTGGGGAATTTTTTAACTCAATGGGTAAGGTTCCATATTTCTTTCTAACAAATAGTACCGATGATCCCCGAGGAGATACACTCAGTTGAATATACCTTTTGTCTAATAAATCTTGGAGATGATATTTTAGTTCATTATGTTCTAAGATATCCATATGATCTAGAGCCTTTGAAACTAGCACTGCTCCAAGTAGTAAGCCTATAGAGAAATATACTCTTAGGAGTTAATCGAAGAATCTATTGGAATACGTCTTGAAATTCTTGCAATATAGGAAAATTTTCTATATCTTTCTTACTTTCTTCATTTTCATTATCTATTAAATGAACCACAAATGATTTGCATCCCTTATGAACACATTTTTTAACACATAAGCCTGAGATCTTCCTAATACTAATAGTTATTGATATTCCTTTAATGTTTATAATGTTATCATTGTCATTTACGTAAGTACATGTTTTTTCATAACAATTTAGAATTGCCTTATATTTTTCTAATGAGTGCATGTCGATTAATACATCATATTATGATCCTAGCTTCAAAACATTCAAATATGCTTTAGTTTTAAAGTCATTCATACTAATTTCACAACCTTTAATGAGATTTCTAATTTTTCTTTTTGTTCATGTAGCAAGTTGTACTAGCCATTCTTTTTCAAAATTTTATATTCATTGTTTACAATTCTCTACTATCTTAGGAGAAACATAACTTAGACTATAATTTGGATCAATGGAAATTGGTTGATTATTCAATATACCTTCTACTTCCACCATGGAACCTTGATGATATTCTTGTTTGTTCTCCAAGGATGCTTTAATATTTGGAGTACTCGTTATTTCACCAACTTTAGTAGCTTCTCGAACTGTATGTATATTTTTGTCATTTTTCTTCCTATGAGGAAAATCGTTAAAATAATGTGATTTTCCACACTCCCAAAACTCTATTGGTTCTTTTTGGGAAGCTTCTTTGTTATATAAAGTTTTGGTTTTGAAGTTTCTTTGTTATCAGACGGGTTATAAGGGTTATTATTTATGTTGTTATTTCCCTGAAACCCTTTTGTAGAGTTCTTATTGAAAGACTTTCCTTCTTTTCTTTATGGATCAAACCTTTCAACTTTCTTTCCCTTCTAGTTTTTAGCATTTTCATTTATGGTTTTATATTGCTCAAAACACAATTTATCCTTACACATAGCTTCTTCTAAAGTCTTAGTATTTTCAAATTAAATCCTACCTTTATATGAGGAAGGTAAACAACTAAAGAAGTGTTATATCTTTGGTTTTTCATCCACAATATATGGTACATAGCGCAATAAGATTAGAAATTTGCTGCAAAAGTCTTTCATGGTTAAATTTCCCAATTTCATTTCATAAAACTGTTTAGCCTTACCTTCATAATATTGTTTTGATCGATATTTTTTCTTAAAATATCTTTCAAAAATTTTCCAAGTGATTTTGCATTCCTTAATATTCTTTACCCTTTTGATAACTTGGCACCAAACATCTTCCTTCTGAGTCTGATTATAGATGACCATTATTTATTTAAGTTTACTTTAATAATTATATATATGGAATTATTTTTGCATCCTACAAAGACAGGCTTTTGTGTCTTATCCAGTTTCAATCTTACAATTAAAGATTTGAGGTTTTGTCTTTTTAAATTCTCCCATAATTTCCTCATGATGCTTATGTTTCTTTTTAATTCTTTGTTCCATTTTGGCACTATCCTCACTTGAAGTTTTAGTTTATCTAAAAAAAAATTATGTCGTTGATTCAGTATGTTCAAATTCCTAGACTTCTCCTTCTGTAGATCAATTTTAGAATTATTGAAAAATTGACCTTTATTATTGTTAATGTTTTGATTACACAATTTCTCTAGCATTATTGCATTAATTTATTCTTGTGTATTTATAATTAGTTCATTATCTTCCTTAACATTTTTCAATTCTTCCCTTAGAACATGTACAGTCTGAATTAATTCAGATTGTCTGTTATCCCTGATTTCATTCAAATTAACCCATATATTTCCCTCACCAATATTTCCTTGTTTAGGATTTTATGGTTCATTATGATGTGACCCTTCTTTAGGTAGAATAGGTAATTATGTCATCTTTTATGCAATCAAAATCTTCTTCCTAGTGGTAAGAAGAAAAATATTGCAATAGTAAATTAGTCTCTGTGGTTGAGCTCATAAGGCCAAGTGCGGTTCCTAAAGCTTTGGTACCATTATGTCACCTACCCTTATAAAAAAAAATTATACAACAATATTTTATTTACGACTAAGCAAAGTGTATTACTCATTTATTTTGACCACATAAATTTCATTAATAAGACATTTCTTACCAGAAATCCTTTTGAAAAGTTTACCTTTGATAGTTGTAACATTTCCATGTGCAAATTTACTAGACTTGCTTGTCATATGTTATATACTTTATGGCACAACTTCCAATCCATGTTATATTCATGTGGTAAGGATATAATTACATATTAAAAATTCTCATGGTATGAAATATGTATTGGCAACCTTCGTTTGTTATTCTAAAGGGGACCTTTGTCGTGATCTTGATTTCCTATAACCTACGTTGGTCGATTAACCACTTAGTTGCTAAGTATAGTATAGATGTGAAATCCAATAGGTGGTTTATCCCGACCAATCATGAATGAAAAAACAAGTGAAATATTAAACTGTCAATGGATGATAATCACATCATAATTATGTTTGGTTTGGTCAACGTTTATTATGCTTTAACATTTAATATATGAGTGGTTGGTAGTTATTAATTTCAGTCTTGAAATACCCTATGTTCTTAATTAACAGTTGTCTAAAGCCTTATGTGGCAATCCTCTTGTGTTCCAGGTGTGACCATCTTGGAAAGAGGGCTAGGGAAGTAATGCCCCGACCACCCTGCGTGGATTTTGAACATTCTCTTCAGTGTTTGGTAATCTTCCAATGAAAGATGAGGGTTGCTTCTGGTTCAATCTTGGAAGGCTCTAGGGTTCCATATTTTGTCTTTGAGTTTTATATACTATGTCGTTGGGGTTTTTATGTCACATACCTATACTAACTCTTCATGCATTCCATTTGCATTCATTTTTGTGACTTAACTCAGTCGTTTTGGAGCTTGCGCGTAATCCTAGTTAGAGTTTTTTACCTTTACCTTGTTAACGCTATCATGATTTCTATTACAAGGTTCCATTACTTTCATTTGTCGAATGTACTTACTTTCTAAAATTTTTATCGGTTCTATGTGCATTTCCTTATTTTTATGTATTTGTCTGTTGTTGTTTTTATCATGTCTTTGTCCTAAATTTTGGTTTGGAAACTTTTCAGGGAATTTTAGGTAACGGTTGAGAGCGCTCTAGTTACATTTTTCTTGTTTTATTATTTCTACTAATAAGGTATATATTTTAGATACTTCAACTAATGATGGGCCCTTATTTTGTACGAGGGTACCCATCAGGGCAAAATGTTAATTCTGAATAGTGAAATCTTTCTACTACGGGAGTTTCGTTGTGGGGTTCGAGCTACTCCTAGTAAACTCATAACCTAACTCTGCCATTTATTTTGTAAAGGTTTTTTTTACCTTCTGTAATGTTTTTGTGTCAATGTAGGTATACTCAGCCAAATTAACATGGCTTTAACATGAATAAACCATGGAAAATTCCTTTAAGTATTCATTACCTTTACTATTTTTCTTTCTAAAGGTGTTAAAATGCATTACCTAAGTACTATACTAATTCTTGTGTTGTAAACCTTGTTGACAGGTCTTGGCTATGGCTTCTTGGCCATGGCACTCAAGCTTTGAGAGGTAATTCAATTTTTATAGTGGAGCATATCTATGGATGAGTGATTGATACAACTATCTTTGTTTTTAATTAGTTGGGTGGTTACCTATCATAGTTCTGTTGGCCCTATATTAAACAATAAGAGTGTAATTTGTTCTTTCTCTATATTTAGTCTGTAAGGATCCTATGGAGGTTTGGCTATGTATGAGGTTTCTATTGTTTTTGTTGAAACTATGACTGGGATTTTTCCTCGCGTACTTTTAAAGGGTTTTCATTACCGTTAATTTACATATATATGTCGAAACAATTGTAGTTTTGTTAACTATTTATTAATGAAAATTTTCCTTTTTTTTTTTTTTATGAGTTTGTAGTTATGAATGGTTATGACCTTTACTTGCCATACTTGTAGGATTTATTTTAGTTTCCTCCTTGTTCAAAAGGGTTACCAAACCTATCAGACAAGTTATATTGTAAAACGTTTTGTTATGTACTTAGTTATCAATATTCCTTACCCTTAACGTTTTGTATATATTCGATATTTTCTTCACGGAGATAACATTAACGTTTTAGCATCCCTCCTCTTGGTTGTATTTCCATTTATAGAATTTTCCTCTATACTACAACTCTGTAAATTATTTAATCATGCTTCCTACATTTGTATCTGGTTATAGATTTATTCGTTGCTTTCGTATATTTATAATGACAATCACATATGGAATGAAATGAGAGAGAGAACCTCTAATCTTTAGCTAAATTGTAATCAATAATAATTTACTCATAAATTTCATATTTAACAACCATTTATCGTGAATAGAATATAAAAAAATTACAATTGAACACTTATTCAACTAGAATGACATATCAAAATATTATGACATGAATAATAATTTAATCCAGAATAAAATTGAATAAAAACTTGTAACTAGGATTTCTTTAGGGAAAACGCACATCAAGTGGGACGTTCCTCCCAACCTTAGATCAAAGCTTCCACATATTCCCACTCTATCACCCCTGAGTTAAATCCCAATCAAATAAACTAACCAATTGACTTGCTACAGTTTGTAGGGTTATAAGAATTACATGAATATTTCTATGTGATGTAAATATTTCTCAGATTTCACATTTGATTAAGAATGGCATCCCATTCTCTTTGCTCTCTTTTGTTTATAATATTTTCCTCGGTCTTTGACACTTATAGAAGCCTCCTTCTCATTGACTACCTGCCAATTTGATTTTTTCTCATTAACCACCTGTCAATTTGATTTTTATACATGTTCCTAAAATCTTGAGATATTGTCTCACTTTAGTTGAGTTAACTCAACAAAGCATCACCAATTTTTCCCCTATTACCGTCACTTGGTAGTTCTCTTTTGGATCAACGAATTCTCTCTTCTAACTGTTGCACTTCACGTGTGTTATTTCTTTTATAATTCATAAAATAATAAATAAAACAATAAGTTTTGACTTAGATCATGAGGATCAATAATGTGATGATAAAAATAAATAAAAATAATAATAAGTTTTGAATTTGAAATTTTGGGGTATCACAATAAGTCACTAGTCGAATTGGTGTTGAGACAATGAATGAACTTATCCATTTTACTAATCTATCAACAATCACAAAAATCCAAGAAAGGTGGCGAAAAGTCATGGAAAAACCACTCAAAATATCCATACAACGATTTCCCAAGGATGGGAAGGAATGGCTAAAGGAAAAATTAAACCAAGCATTTTGTTAAATGGTTTGGAGGAGCAACATATGACACAACGCCTAAAAAAATGAATAACATATTGTTGCATATGAGGCCAGTAAAAAAATCATTGAAGATGGTGAAGACTCTTTTTCTTTCCAAAGTGACCAACATAGAGAGTATAGTGTGCCTATTTGAGTAGAGTTTTTTCTTGATTGTATAGTACACATAAATTATCTAACATGTACACCAATCATTCCTTGATATGAAATTCTAGTAGAGGAACAATATTTAAAGGATTTCGATGTTGGAAACTCTTGTAAATGTGCCCAAAATATAGATCATGTTGATATGGTGCATCCAAACATTGAAATCCAAGATGTGAAGTGATGAGAACTGGTAAAGCATGAAATGAAACTGCTCGGCTCAAAAAATCAACCATTGTATTTGTACTATCCTTTTTTTACCCAATAACAAAATGAAAAATTTTCAAATACGATTCCCATTTCATATGCTAAGCTTATTTCACTTTTATTTTTGGATTGAAAAAACTTCAAAGATAAATCATCAATATCTATAACTATTTATTTTCCCATTAGACAGTGTCTCTAGTATTTTATATCTTGAACAAAGGAATACAATTATTTATCATTGGTGGATTAGTTTCTTTTTTCCTTTAAATGTGTATTTTAATTATAGGCCATTGGATGATGATTTTGCATTAGAGCTACTCCAAGTGAAAATTGTGAAGAATCAATTTGAATTTAAAACCATTGTGACAATCTCACAAAACAAGTAGATTTGACGAACATAATTTTTCCTTCAAGAGATTAAAAGCATGATAATGTTCAGGTATGTCCACTTGAAAATAAAATTATTCATTGTCAACTGATGTAAAGGAAAGGATTTTTTTGAAAAATCAACGATGGATTTATGATAGAAGTTGGAAAGACCAAGAAAACTCCTCAACTCTGTCATATTTGAAGGAATAAGCAAATTGCTCAGAAATTCAACTATACCAGGATCCACCTTTATTCCATGTGCATCAATTATAAAAGAAATGTAATATATTGTACTTTGAGAAAAATAACACTAGGAGAGATTTGGATAAAGTTTATTTTGTTGAAGTAGCTTCAAATCCTTTTGCAAGTGTTGGAGATGTGTCTTCCAAGTGTGAGAGAAAACAAGAACATCATATATATATATATATATATATATATATATATATATGATAACAAATTTACAAATACAATCTTTGAAAATATGTTTCATTAACCTCATAAATGTAGTAGGGGCATTGGTAAGCCCAAAAGGAATAACAAGCCATTCAAAAATATCCATTTTGGTCTTAAAAGTTCTTTTTAAAGTATTTTTTGCTTGAAAAATGACCTGGTGATATTCACTTTTGAGATCAATTTTAGTGAAGTATTTTTCACCTTGAAGCTAATCAAGCAAATCATTAATGTGAGGAAGTGGATATGGTAATTTTATTTAATTCCTTAAATGAATAAAAATATGCCAAGTTCCATCTTTTTTATGTACAAGATTGTTGATGTAAAAGAATATTTGCAAGATTAATGAAACCTTTAATCAATACATCTTCAATTTACCTTTTAAATTAATCATTTTGAATTTTTGAAGTGTGATACAAAGGTGGATTGTGAAGAGAGACACCAAGAACAAGATTGATACCATGACTAATTGTTCTTTGCGAACCATGTGTTTTTGTTTCCTGGAACACATTTGAATACATTTTAAAAAGATGATTAAGATATGAATGTGATATTAGGGGATATTTTAGGTTTAAACTGCGTCTCCTAAGGAAAATAATAAAATAATAGTTACAAATTTTTAAAGGGAAAGAAAGAAAACTACCTTTTTAAATGATATTTTTGACATATGTCTTTATATGTTTACTCAAATTTCAAGTGTAGAAACTGACTAGATGTGGAATTAAATTCCACATCCAATGATTACCAATTTTACATACTTGTGATAGTAGACCCACACTGAGATAAACTGGAAATACATGAAAATTTGTGTTTTTTCATGTATTTCTAGTTTATCTCAATGTAGGTCTATCAAAAGTATGCAGATTGGGTACTTGTTGGATGTGGAATTTAATTCCACATCCAATGAATTCCAACACTTTAAATTTGAGTATACATATAAGGAAATAAGGCAAAAAATTGGTTGAAAAAAGATAGTTTTCTTATTTTCCCTCCATAACTATTTACCCTTATTGTTGAAATCATCATCCTTAATCCTACTGGTTCTTTTAAATTTCATTTTAATAGTAATTTTTTTTTGTTTTGAGGCCTATTTCGACTAATGTGTGAAATTTGTTATGTTTTCTTTCATTTCATGAAATTGTGGCCTTAAGAAAATTAATGTCAATGCTACTTGATTAATTTATTTTCATTCCTTCTTGGAAGTGAACAAAAAATGATCCATATGGATATCCATGGCCACCCACCTTTTCCAACTAGCTCAAAACTATTTTCTGACAATTTTGGCAATTTACTATTTTTAGCAGTTTTAACTTTCGGGACCATTTTGAGGGCCTAAATGAAGGTATTTCAAGATCGATCTCCTCAATTAAAGGAATGATTGAGCCTGCAAAATTAATATCCTCGATGATACCTTTCCAACGGGATATCACACGCCTAAAATGGAGATCGTATGCAAAAGTTACGACCCCAGGAAGTTGATGTAATAACTTACCCAAACGGGGTCCACATGACTTTTGGCGCTTCATCTCCTAAGGTTAGGTTTTTTGGGTGTCTAGGGTTTTTGGAATTCTTGTTTATTGTAAAAATTCCTTCATAGCCCCATTGTAATATTCTTCTTGCGAATGCGCACAACCATCACATCTCTTCTCAGAGATAAGCCGCCACCATTCCAACAAGCTTGTTTCCACTGCATTTTACAGTTTTAGATTATTTCATTATTCAATAGAAAACCATTTTTATTGTATCTTTGTTATTTTTTGTTAAGCCCCTGTTAATAATCTGTATTCGTTTCATTCTTCTCATAAAATCCATATCAGTGGTATCAGAGCGGTCTTCTCATTGTCGCCTTAATGCATATCCCCAACGAGGTTGGAGTACAAAGAGTTGGGTCTCGAGATTGTTTCTCTTGAGGAAAGAATCTCTCGCACACCCAAGAAACCTCTCATGGAAAGATAAAATAAATATTGCAGGACAATATATCCTTTCAAATTGTTGATTGAGGAATCCCTCATGCAACAGAGGAACAAGATGATGGATAGTTTTGTGCAAATCCTTCGACAACTACCAACAGGCAACGTATCTTCTTAGAACAGAGGTTCCACCCCCTTCAAGGTACAAATAAACTTCGATATTGCTATATTTGAAGGTCAGATAGATGCAGATGTTGTAGATAAGTGGTTGAAACTACTAGAAGGGTATTTTTCTGTCCATAACTTTTCGAATAGAGAAGAGATTACTTTTGTGCTCCTCAAAGCCATTCTCCATGTCAAAGATTGGTGGGAAACTTTCTTTGAGAAAAAGGAAATGGAGGAAACCTCATTATTTTCAATCAATGCCACTAGGGAATCCTTCAGGGATGCTATTAAGGAACAATACTACCCTGTCTAAAGTTATGACGGCTTGTATACCAAATGGACCACACTGTAGCAAGAAATAGACCAAGCAATGCTATATTTCACACATATCTTCCATACCTTGCACACCAAGCTAGGTATCAAAGATTCAGAGCGACATATGGTGCTCAAGTATCGTGTTTCTCTACATAGATACATCTAGACTGAAATTTAATTTCTGGACATCTCATCCTTGGGCGTGGGCTACCGATATGCCGACAAAATCGAGCAGAAGATCAAATAAAAGACGCGAAAATTTGGGCATGGGAATCCCTCACAACAAAAGTTGGGAAAGGGCAGCCCCAACCCACATAACAAAGGACAGAGAAAATATGGACAGTATCAGGACAACCAGTCCAAGCCACAAGAAAAGAGGGACACCGAAAAGACAAAGAAAGATACCGAGAAGTGGTGTGACTTCCATAAGAGCCCTTGGCATAACATTGTTGAGTGCCTCTCAAAGCAATCATTGGTGGCTGAAGTGAAAGCCTATGAATTAGATGCAGATTCTGACTCTGAGACAGAACCATAAAGGGGAAGATGAATCATTGACGCAGAACCCAGTGCCATCATTGCTACCACTAAGCTCCAGCCTAGTGAACCAGATGAGCTAGAAGAAGGAGAGCGCCTCTTCCATTCACAGATGTGGGTAAAAGGCACCCCGTTGCACTTCATCGTTGATAGTGGTAGCCAGAAGAACCTCATCTCAGCAGAGGTCTTGAAGAGGCTCACCTCGCCAACAATGCCTCACCCACAACCCTACACCATTAGATGGCTCCACCAAGGAAGCGATCTTTGCGTCAGCCAACAATGTCGACTATCGTATGACATCAAGCCCTTCAAAGATTAGGTATTATGTGATGTTTCTCCTCTCAAAGTTTGTGATGTTCTTTCAGGCCAAACTTATTTATGGAAATGTCATGTTGTATATGAGTCTAGGCCTCGTAGTGTTATTATTACTTGGAATAGGAAATTGTATAGGATACCCGAGGCAGTCCCACCTAGTGTTGTTTCCTTGATCTCTGCTAAGCAATGCAGGAAGGTCATCTCTTAGATAGGGAAGTTTGTCTTCTTCATGATTTTCTCTCAAAATAAGCGAAATATCATAGTCACATCTAGGGTCTTTGTAGTCGACCTCTCCATATAGCAGAATCAAGTAGATAAGGTCATGGAAGAATAATCAAATATCTTCTCCTCACCTACAGGGGCACCTCTGCACTGCCAGGTCAAGCACCCCATAGATTTGACCCCTGACACATCACTGCCCAATGGGAAAATATATCGCCGCTCTTTGTTGGAGAATGAGGAGATCAAGTGACAAATCCAAGAAATTATCCACAAGGGTCACATCCGTCCCAGCTCATCACCATGCGAGAGCCCCATCATGCTAGTACAGAAGAAAGATGGAACCTGGCGACTCTATATTGATTATCAGGATCTGAATAAAATCACAATCAGAAACCGATACCCGATTCCTCGAATCGACGACCTCCTTGATCAACTCACGAGGGCCAAATACTTCAGTAAGATTGATCTAAAGTATGGCTACCACCAGGTCCCGATAGAATAGACAAATGTATGGAAGACCGCCTTCAAGTCAAAGGAAGGCCTTTTTGAATGGTTGGTCATGCGTTTTGTTTTGAAAAATTCTCCAACCACTTTCATGAGGATGATGGATGATATCCTGGGACCATTCACCAATAATTTTGTAGTGGTGTATCTGGATGACATTCTAATTTACAACAAGACTTGGGCCAAACACTTGCAACATTTTAGTAGGTTCTACACACCCTGCGACAGCACAAGCTATACACCAACTTGGAAAAATGCTCCTTCAGCATGGACAGGGTCCATTACCTGGGCTACATCATTGATCAACATGGCATACATGTGGATCCAGCCAAGATCCAAGTCATCCATGATTGGCTAGCCCCAACAACACTCACTGAGCTTCGAAGCTTCTTGGGCCTTGCCAATTTCTACCACAGGTTCGTGTTGGGATTCTCCCATAGTGCATGGACTCTCAGCCAAATAAATAGGGTTGGTGGTAAGGAGAAATTTTCATGGGGCCGGTCCCAACAACAAGCGTTCGATGATTTGAAGGAGCGCTTATGCTCATCCCCAGTACTTTCACTACCAGACCTACAACATCCCTTTGAAATTGAGACAAATTCTTCAGACTATGTTGTGGGTACCATTCTCACTCAGAACGGCCACCCTGTGGCCTATCATAGTGAGACATTGTCAGATACTGTCCATAAGTACCCTACTTATGAAAAATATATGTACTCCATTGTACAAGCCTACTGCCAATGGAGACATTACATTCTTGGGAAGGAGACAGTCATCCACACTAATCATAAGCCACTTCAGTTCATGCAGACATGGGGAAAATTACAGAATGACCACCATCAAAAGTGGTTCACATACTTGCATCAATTCGACCTCAACATCAAGTATAAAACAAGAAGCACCAATCATGTCACCAATTGCCCCAGTAGACTGCCAGTTGTAGCACTCACCATAGTGATAGACTCTTGTGGCCGTGAGACATCTGGATGGACCCAACTCAATGAAACAGACCCTGACTTCTCCATCACCTACCAAATGTTGGGTGCAAACACAGTTGTCGATAATTTCCATCTTCAGGATGGTTTGTTGTGTCATCTAGGCCATATTTGTGTTCCATCAAGTGAGTGAGTGAAGTTGATCTGGGAATCCCACTATGGTCGGGTGGTAGGACACTTTGGCATCATAAAGATAATGGCACTACTATAGAAACATTTCTACTAGCCGAAACTTTGATAGGAGGTCAACAAGTATATCAGGTCCTGCACTGCCTCAACTATTTCCAAACTGACCACTAAGAAACAGGGCATGTACACCCCTCTTCCTACTCCTGACAGGCCATGGGAATCCATCTCAATGGACTACATGTCGAGCCTCCCATCCACCAAGTGGGGAAATGAATGTGTTTTTGTGGTTGTTGATCTCTTTTCTAAGATGGCGATTCTGGTTGCCTTCAAGAAGAGCATGACAGCAGAGGCCACTACCAAGCTCTTCTTTTAATGCATCTGGGAACATTTTGGAATCCCACAAACCATTGTATCAGATCGGGATAGTCGGTTTCTTAGCACATTCTGGTCGAGTCTCTAGTCACTACTGGACACCAAGCTCACCAAATCCATGACCTTCCACCCTTAGACAGATGGCCAAAATGAGGTTGTAAATAGAATGATTGTGCATATCCTTCGCATGTATAATTCAAATCACCCTTGCACATGGGATGAGAGCCTTCCCTATGTCCAACATAGCTACAACCGAGCCCTGCATAGCTCAACTAGCCACAACCCCTTTCAAGTGGAGTTGGGATTCCAACCATTGGGTCCCATATATGTTGCACTTCCGCTTGTGGTCACCTCGACCGACTCATCTCCTGCTCCAACTGAATATGACAAAGCCACCCGGTTCATTGAGCAGATCCATCAGATCTGCCAACAAGTTTAGGATATCCGACATAAGTCCAATGACAAGTACAAACAATGCCATGATCAACATTAGGTGCCACATAAGTTTCAGGTGGGTGACAAAGTTTGGTTGCACTTGTAGAAAGAACAACTTACAGGACCCCATCGGAAGCTTTTCCCACTCTGTTATGGGCCATACACTATTACCAAGGCCATGGGGGATATTTATTTTGAGCTCAACATTCCTCCCTTCCTTGGCCTACACCCAGTTTTCAACGTGGATCTCCTTCGCCCTTATTTCCCACCATTATTGGACACCTCAGAAGTAGTAGAACAATTAACACCAACATAGCTCAACCCTGACTACATATAACAGACATACAATGATGAGATTTTGGACACATAGATCACGGGCACTCGACAACAAAGGATTCAACGTTATCAAGTCGTCAAACCAGGGCAGCTTCTGCACCAAGCCAAGTGGCTCACTCGGGGCCAAATTCAACAAACATTTCCTCATCTGATGGGGGACCTCAATGCAATGGAGACAATTTATTCCTAAGGAGCGATGATTGATCCAAATGGATATCAGTGGCCACACGCCTTTTCCAACTGGCTCAAAACAGTCTTCTGACAATTTTGGCAATTTACTATTTTTAGCAGTTTTAACTTCTGAGGCCATTTTGAGGGCCTAAATGAAGGTTTTTCAGGATTAAGCTCCTCAATGATAGCAAAGGCATGATTGAGCCCCCAAAATGAATATCCTCTATGATACCTTTCCAACGGGCTATCACAATCCTAAAACGGAGATCATATGCAAAAGTTACGGCCCCGAGAAGTTGTTGTACTAACTTACCCAAACAGGGCCCACATGACTTTTGGCACTTCATCTCCTAGGGTTAGGTTTTTTGGATGTCTAGGGTTTTGGGCATTCTTGTTTATTGTAAAAAGGCCTTCAGAGCCTCATTGTAATGTTCTTCTTGCGGATGTGCACAACCATCACATCTCTTCTAAGAGATTAGCCGCCACCAATCCAACAAGCTTGTTTCCACTGCATTTTACAGTTTCAGCTTATTTGGTTATTGAATAGAAAACCAGTTTTACGATAGCTCTGTTATTTTGTGTTAAGCACCTGTTAACAATATGTATTCATTTCGTTCTTCTCATAATATCCAAATCAACAAATTAGTTGATTTTGGTGTGATTCTAACTAAGAAAAGTTTATTTTCTTTATGCATCATATATATATTGTTATATAAATAATCATAATATTTCATATCATACCGATAGGGCTTACCCATAACCAAACCACAAAAATATATATTTCTCACATCATATGTGAACTTCTCCACAAAGTGAGCTCCAAAATCAAATAATATAGTGCACTCTCGAATTCTATATGAATATGACCCATTTTCCTTCCATCCAATTGAATATGGATGAGGATGAGGGTTTGTTGGTAAATGCAACTAGTCAACAATGGCCTTTACAATCAAATTTTTCTGCGAGCCATTGTAGACTATAAAATCCACTGTAAAATCACGTGTGAGGTGGGAACCAGTAAAAACAAATGATATGACCCAAAGGGGGGAATATATAGGGTTAAATTTATATAATACGACCCCGATTGGGGAAGATATGGAGCTAAATGTACGTATAATTTGTAAATGTAGATGTAATAGGGTCGTCCTAGTAGTAAATGGGCCTCATATGTATTGTGTGAATAGGTATATATAGAGATAATGTATTAATTATCAAGGATAAGTGAATTGTGATGTATGAAAGTAATCAGGTATTTAGAGGAGGTTATCCTATTATTCAAGGAGTTATTGTGTAACTCATCTCTCTTATCTATGTTGGATTTCTGCTCCATGCTCACATTGGTGTACATCATGTGTATTTCTAGTTTATCATGATATTTCAAGATTTTGGCTCATAACAACAATATCAAGGAAGAATACATAATACTTATCAATATTCATGGAACAAGGAATCACAAAACAACTCGTAAAAATATATTATCATAGACCAACAACCACTACAAATTGGAGATGTTATAACAACAATACATGAAATCAAATGAAAGAAAACCATGTAAAAACTAGCCACGAAGGATTAAGACTGAAATAATAGATTTTGGATGGATGGATAATCATCAATCGAATGAAAAATGAAGGAACATAATAAATTCATATTACTTGGTTTCGTTACATGTGGAGACTTGAATTGCAAAGCTTTGAGCACAAATGTTTTTGGAGGGTACTATGATATGACCCCAAGGGGGGCATATATGGGGTTAAATGCATATGATATGACCCCAAGTGGGGGAATATATGGGGATAATTGTACATACAACGTGTAATGTATATGTAATAGGGTTGGCCTAATACTAAAGGGGCTCCATATGTTGTG
>ML786158.1:415279-444125 GCA_009831015.1 Picea engelmannii | reverse complement strand
TCATGGGATGCCACGTGGCAGTGGGCAAATGCCCAATGACAACCCGTGATCGAAAATTCAAAAAAATATAAGATTTGATGGGTCCACCAAATCTGGCACCCGACCAGATTCTAGAAGCATCGCCAAAGTTAGCGGAACATACTTATGTCTAATATATATATATATATATATATATATATATATATATATATTGCAACGATCAAGCCAAAAGGGGAGGCTCGCGGGCTCGACCCCGGGACCTCCCCCCTTATACACACCTTAATATATGTTGCATAACCATTAGGCCAACGGCCTCACGTTGGTTGTAACATCGGTTTTATTATTTAAAACATGAATCTGCCCAATATTGGGAGGAGGGTGGGCATGCATTTCGAGACAATTATTCAACATTTATTGCAGGTTGCAGGGCACGGAAACCGAGACAAAGTTCCTCTTGGGCCTGGGAGTGCCAGAGTCGGATCGAGGAGTGGAGACAGTGATTTTTTGGTAATTCGGCGCCACAAATTCAATGGTGTTGTATGTTTTTTGATCTGAGCAAAAACTTTTGTAGCTTGATTTCATAATGAGGTATACTTATGTATTTTGCCAAATTCTTTTGTTGAGTTAATAAAAAGGCCTACCCATATGAGAGCGAGACCTGGAGATGTAGTCCACCAGCGACGAACTCCGTTATCAAGTTTTTTGTGTTCAGATTTGATGCTTATGTTTCTTCATTATTGAGCTTTTCCTTCTTTAATGGTGCACTTTAATTTATGATCATGTAATGCAATTCTTTTTAAGTCACTCGATGAAAATATCTCAGATCAGTCAATGTAATGGTTCCATTTGTGAGATATGAGCTGCAAAATGTTTAATCCAAACATTTTTTCTGAATGATTGCAAATCAAAGGCACTAACAAAACAAAAAATGGACAAGAACAAAAAAATCACCATGAACATTGCAAAGAGATTGACATCTTGTCAACCCTTCCTTTTCTAGAGTTATTTCCAATGTTATTATGCATGCTTCTACAAAGCATGTTTCTTTGCACAAGATAAGACAAGCAAGTTTGGAATAGGTAGGTGCGCAGTATTGGGGGATTTTATGCGAGCAATGGCTCATAGTGCCCACATGTACAGTTCTTTTCATGGAACAAAATGCTATAGTGATACCCAAGGTTTGATGCATTGAAATGGAGATAGCTTGTGCTCCTTTCAAGGGACCAAATAAAAATATGAATGCTCAACCACTTACACAATTACCATTGATGCAAAAAATATCTAACTAACAATTAGCACCATTTTCAAGTTGGGTAGATGTCGATAAGGACATTCTTTGTAAATGTGTGATATGATCATGGACTCTATGCAAATCTTGAAAGAATGTTGGGCTCACTTTAGCTTTCATTTATAAGACAACATCAGGATCTGCTTCAACGTAGAAAATTTGAAAATGAGAAATGATTACTATACCTACCTCCATTGAAAATGGGAAATGATTTCTATATGAATCCTATATGTGTCGCGGTTTTTGCATAAATACATCATGTGTAAGTGACAACCGTATTATTTCAGGGGTGGCAGGGGTGGGGGGGATAACTCATGATCCCGGAGGAATTCAAATTGCAAATTATGCATGGGGACTTGGGAGCATATCCAATAATCTGGCGGCAGTCTACTCTTTTTTGGTGCGGGATTGGCATCACCAAAAAGGAAGGAATCAAGAGATTGATAGTGATTGTGGACTCTTTATTGGTCATTAGAGCAGTCATTCCGGGAATAAATTTAGTGCAATCCTCAAAAGCATTAAAGGAATTACAAAGATTTTTGAGCGAATAAGTTTTGTACATATTGAAAGGGAGCTCAACATTAAGGCAAACTTCTAGGCAAAGCTTGTGAGGGATCTTCCTCAGGGATCCCTTTGAAAAAATCGAGTTTGTAGCACCCTTCATATCCCATAATCATCTTATGGCAAAGGGGGAGGGGTCATTAATCTACCTAGGTAGAAAGTTGGGGTTCCAATTCCCCCTCGAATTTCACACACAACCTTTAGGTCAGGGATCTTGTGTCAAAGTGCAAGGTGGTGAATTAGATGGGATGTTAAGTAGGTGGCTTGTTCGGCTCACACCCACGAGCCTTTATTTCACACATGGGAAAGTTGAATTCTCTCTTGGTTGTGGTATTGGGATATATGGAATGAGGGGATACAGAAATGGCATGGTTAGCAATCTAGAGAAAAGCCCCAGGGGGTGCATTGGGAGGATAACCAAAAGTCAAACTCCTGTTGGGTTTTCGGGCAAAGCGAGAGGTCAAGCAACATAAGGGAGTTCCTCTCGGTCGTCTCTTCAATTCAAACAACCTCATTCTTGTATCTTCTGGGCTAGATTGTGAATCCGTTTGCAGGTAGTTATGCTCTGTTTTTCTTTGTTGAGAGTGGAAATAGTGGAAGGGGGCAGTTGTTATTTCTTTTATTGTATTTTGAAGCAATTATACGAGGGCCTTACAAGGGATTAGCTATGGCTGAAAGTTGGTATTTGGACTACTCCCTTCATACTAGAATCATGGAGAATCTCGATCATAAGGAATTTAGGAAAATTCTGAGGAGTCACGAGGAGATTACAAAATTAAATAGTAAGGCTTTAACGACAATTTTTCCAAATTGGAGGAGCTCGAGCAAGCTTGAAACCTGCATAATTCCAATCATTAGAATCATATTGGCCCTCCTTTATCATTAGAATCAACAAATATGCACCCTAGAAGCATAGTGTAGTAGGCTACGCATCCTTGTTGCAACGACGCATATGGAATCACTCTCATTGGAAGCCAACAATGTGGCACCTGGAATGCAAGGAGCAAGGAAGGACGAGACATTTAGCCAAGGAAGAGACCTAATGGACATAGAAGAACAAGATTCTCCTCAGCTGAAAGAAGAATAAGAAAAACAAGCCTTCATTCATCCATAATAATATGTATGTTTTTCATGTCTATTTGTATTTTGAATCAGTTTGTCAAGCAGGCAACGTGTGAAATCACATGGAAGTCTAGTTTGGAAACTATGTATAAGGATATTATATTATGTATAGAATATAGAAACGTGTAGAAGGAATTTTTGAAAACAAATGTATGGAATTTCCATAGCCATGGCATAACCCTCTTTTATATATAAAAATTCTTTTATGTTCCCGTTAAAAAAAAGTGACAACTATATTATTTAATAGTGATAACAATGATTGTGACACATGTGTTGGCAACAAACTTTGGAATAGAGTGTTATATATAGTACATATAGAAGGCAAAGTTGTTGCATAGCTAAGTAGAGATTCCAACTTTTTCATGGTCAAATTACAGATACCAATATGTGAACCTTTTTTGTGCTACCATTTTTGCCATTTCCCTCCATACACTCTCCATGTCTAAATCAAACACAATTAATTTATCAATTCACAAAAGAAATGAAACATATTTAATGACAACCAAGCAATCTAAATTTATTCTATTAATTTCAAATCCAAAACATGTAGTTTGAATCCGTCTATGTTTTACAAAACACTACTACAACACATTAAAAAGGAAAAACGACCTCCATATGAGTGGGCATGCATCAGCCTAAGCCAAGCATAGATGCAACAATAATGAAAACAATGGAAACACTTGGGCACAAGTTTCAACACCTCCACCCACAAGTTTCAACACCTCCACTTTGTATTCACACATAAAAAGGAGCAAACAATGTCGCCAAAAAATTTCATACATAATACGATCTTTGGATAGGATATTATAATGATTTGATCTAGAGCACCCACAATCCAATATGAATTACTCTGATCCATATGGAATATTAAAAAAATGTTGCATTTGAAATAACATCGTTGGACATTAAATGCCTCTTGCATATTAAAAATGAACCCATAAATAAATAAAAACACACACAAATCCTTGCCCAATATCACCAGTAGAGCCTCCCTCGAGGATTCAATGAATCCAAAAAAAAAATCGTACAGATAAAAAAGAATGCGAGAATTACTATGGCAATCCCCATTGCAATAGTTGCACTATATGTGGTTCGAACCGATACCAACAAGATGAAGATAATCATTATTGTTAGGGGAAAAGGAAGGTGTGCATCTTCTATTGGGATAGGAATAATATTATAATGATCTGATCTAGTGCACCTACGATCCAATTTGAATTTCTCTAATTCAGATGAAATATTAAGAAAATGTTTCATATGGAATTACATCATTGAACATTAGATGCCACTTACATATTAAAAATGGACAAATATATCTCTCCTACAAAGCCTTGCCCATTATCATCACAACCTCCACTAAGGATTCAATGAATCCAAAAAAAAATTGCATACAGATAAAAGAAATGTGGGAATTACTATGATAATCCCCATTTTAATAGTTGCATTAGATGTGGTTTGAACCAATACCAATGAGAAGAATATAAGTATTATTGCTTCAAGGAAAAAGAAGGTGTGCGTATTATATTGCTCTAAAACCAATGATTTAGCTTGTTGTAATGCTACATGGTTCAAAGTTGTATCTCATGTTATGTTTTTGCATGTTGATCACAAAATGTGTTATTCATTGTGACATTGCACATATTGATTGGCATGCTTGTGAAATATGTGTGTTTTGTATGCTTGTTGTCCTCTGTTGGCTGACTTTCTACATGATTGTTGCTACGATGTTTATCATTGCTACACATCAACATACTAGGGTTTCAACTTCCTTAGTTAAAATGCATCAATGGCAACATTGAATTCAAATCCCAAATCATGGTTTACTAGTTGGTTGTGCACGTTTTCATGTTTAAAGTTTTTTAATTAAAAAAAAAAAGGGTACAAATCCATATAATAGGATAATATATAAGTTAAACTATTATATATCATATCCTCTTGTATATAATAGTATTACTTAAAAAAAAAACAAGGAGTAACTTTGTTGGTTAAATCTTTTCCGTGAAGGTGTGATGCCCGAGGAGATCGCATAATCCATTTCAATTGAGTCTTACAAGGTTACCAACCATTATTGCAGTTAATGGTTAATATTTCTCTCCATATGTAAATCCACAGAAGAGGGGGGAATTAGCAGGTTGGTGCTGGCAAGGCATTGACTTCCTTATTCTTCACTTAAGTGTGGGAGGGTGAGGGAAATTATTTATTTTGGAAAAAAAATAGTATTATTTGACATGAACAATTTGTGACTATTGGTTGATGTTGCATGGATTAAATTATTTCGTCAAAACAGAGTGACAATGTTTGCTAGAGAAAAATGTGTGTATTGTCCAATGATGTTCTAGTGACGATGCTTGTAGCGATATGAGTAGATCTTATGTACAATTGTTGGAATGAGGAGATGCAATGATGTCTTGACAACAATGACAATTCTCCTATTTATTCTTCATGTATTCCAACAAGCTTTGTATTTCTCCACCTTAATTGTTCTTTGTTGCATTATTCGATTCAAGAGTACTGTGATTGTGTGGCAATATAAGAAACATACATACACCTAAAGATAATTCCTATCAAATGCTAAAATGTTTGGCAGATGGAAACTACAACAATGATATTAAATCACCTTTATGTCATTGAATGACCGATAAAAGTAAATCTCTTTATTCATATTCAATGCCCAATTATGAAGAACGTCGACAAAGAATAAGTAGAATAAAGTGTATATATCCTAGCAAAAAATAAAATGAGCCATGAGTGTAAATTTAGCCTTGTGATGAGAGTTTGACCAACAATAATGAATTATGTTTTCTTCTAGAAATATATCTTGATTTTAGAATTTATTATTCAAAAAGCACATCATGCTATATGTTACCGCCCAAATTAGCACCCTTATGAAAGTCTCAACTGTGATGTTAAGGAGGTAAGAACACTTGGGAAATGCACCACTTTCACCTTAGTACAATTTCCCCTTCACTTTAGTCCAGCTCCTAGAATCCAAGGGGGGTATCCCAATCTATGTGAAGTAAACCTATCAAGTAACCCGTTATCCTATGCAAGATTCACTTCAACAAACAACACCTCGATATACGATTAGATGGACCAGTGCCAATAAGTGATAAGATGCCTTAAATAATATCCAACAGAGAACAAGGGCATAAACCACCTCAATATAAAGAGGGTTGGCAGCTAATTATTACGTCCTTGGTATGAAATAATTCTGATCCAGGTGGATATTGGTGGCCACCCACCTATTCCAACTAGCTCCTCTTGACAGTTTTTAATTCAACACATTCTTTTGTACTTATTTGTAGTTGTGGGTTCTACACTTTTGGGGTTGTCTGAATCCCTACACATCTTCCAGGTGGATACTGGTGGCCTCCCACCTAATCCAATTGGCTTATTTTGTATGTTTTCATGTCAGCACATCTTTATGTACTTCTAGGGTCGTTTTGGGGCCTTCAATAGTGTTTTTTTTGGATTGTCACAGTCAAACTATATATGGAGTTAGAGATTGATGACATAATGTGTAGTTCTCGAAAATACCTTTCCAATGGGCTATCACGCGCCTAAAATGAAGGTCGTATGCAAAAGTTACGACCCCAGGAAGTTGAGGTACCAACTTACCCATAGGGACCCACATAACTTTTAGCGTTTCAGCTCCTAGGTTAGGTTTTTGGATGTCTAGGGTTTTGGCATTCATGAGTAATGTTAAAAAGGCCTCTGGAGCATCATTGTAATCATTCTGCTCAAATGGATGTGTGTAGCAACCACATCTCTTCTCGGAGATAGCTACCACCATTCGAGCAAGTGTTTCAGTTCTACAGTTTTACAATTTCAGCCTATTTCATTTACGCAATATAAGATATTGTTCGTTGGATATTTCTGTTGTTCTTCATATCTCTGTGTTTATTGTATTCAGTCTGTTAATCAGTTCGTTCTGCTCCTAAATCCGGATCAGTGGTATCAGAGTGGTTTGATCTTCATTTATTTTTCTTCTTGCATGTCCCCGACAAGATTTGGGTACAAGAATTTGGGACTCGAACCAATCGATCCATTGCAAGATCGGTCGCGTAGAGACCAAAAACAACCCATGGGGGACAAAAAGAAAGATGATGGAGCAGGAGATCCTTTTAAAATGTTGCTCAAGCAATCCCTTGCGCGACAAAGGAACAAAATGATGGACAACTTTGCGCAGATCCTTCGATGATTGCCCACAGGAGAAGCATCTTCATCAAGCAACCATGCAACCCCATTCAAGGTATAGGTAAATTTTGATATTCCATTATTTGAAGGACTGATGGATGCGGATGTTGTAGATAAATGGTTGAATCTACTCGAAGGGTATTTTTTGGTCCACAATTTTTTCGATAGGGAAAATATTACTTTTTCACTCCTCAAGGTTGTCCCCCATGTTAAGGATTGGTGGGATACTTACTCTTAGCAAAGGGCCATAGAGGAATCTGCAATATTTGTGGTTTCCCCAACATGGGATTCCTTCCGAGATGTCATTAAAGAACAATACTACCCTGTTGGAAGCTACAAGGACCAGTACACCATATGGACCACCATGTGTCAAGAAAGGGATAAGACAGTAACAAATTTCACCAATAATTTCCATACCTTACGCACCAAATTGGGTATCAAAGACTCTGAGCGACATCCAGTGCTCAAATATCATGGCTGTTTGCATAGATACATTCAACCATAAATGGAGTTTTTGGACATCACCTCATTGGGTACAACTTATAGATATGCTATCAAGATCGAGCAGAAATTTAAGCATAAGAGGCGAGAGTTTGGATCTACAAACTTCTCACAGCCGAAGCAGGACAAATGCATCCCCAACCAAAACAACAAGGGACAGAGAAAATATGGCCACTCTCACGACATTTAGTCAAAACCGCAACACAAGAAGGGTAATGATAAGATGAAGAAGGAGACGGGAAAATGGTGTGAATACCATAAAATCCCTTGGCACAACACTGAAGAATGCCACTCCAAGAAGTCACTCAAGGCCGAGTTGAAGGATTCTGAGTCAGAGGCTAATTCTGACTCTGAAACAAATCCAAAAGGAGGGAAGCGGATTATCGATGTTGAACCCAGTGCCACTGTTGCTGCCACCAAAGGCCAGCCAAGCGAACCAGAAGAACCAAAAAAAGGGGAATGCCTCTTTCACTCACATATGTGGGTAAAGGCGTATTTGCTTTATTTCATTGTCGATAGAGGCAATCAGAAGAACCTAATCTCAGCAGAGGTCATCAAGTGGTTGGACCTGCTGACGACACCACACCCGCAACCCTACACCATCGACTGGCTTTGCCAAGGAAGATATCTCTATGTCAGCCAATAGTGTCGTCTGCCCTACGACATCAAGCCTTTCAAAGACGAGGTATTGTGTGATATTGCTCCCCTTGAAGTTTGTGATGTTCTTTTAGGACAACCATATTTTTGGAAGCGTCATGATGTGTATGAGTCTAGACCCTACATTGTTATTATTACTTTGGGTAGACATTTGTACAAGATACCAGAGGTAGTGTCGCCTACTACTATTTATTTAATCTTTGTTAAGCAATGCAGTAAGGTCATTTCACAGACCGTGAAGTTCGTCTTCTTTCTGATTCGTGCTCACAGTAAGCAGAAGGTCGCTACCACATCCATGGCCTCTACACAGAGCCTCTCTTTGTAGCAGAAGCAACTGGACGGGATCGTGGAAGAGTACAGAGACATATTCTCCTCACCCACCGAGGTACCAATGCACTACCAAGTCAAGCATCCAAATGATCTAACCCCAGATGCACCTCTACCTAATGGACCAGTATAGCATTGCTCGTTGATGGAAAATGATGAAATCAAGTGTCAGATCCAAGAGCTTCTTCAAAAGGGGCACATCCGACCCAGCTCCTCCCCTTGTGGAAGCCCGATTGTATTGGTGCAGAAGAAGGACGGGACCTGACAACTCTGCATTGATTATCGAGTACTCTCCTTGCCTGATCTGCAACAACCATTCGATATTGAGACTCATGCATCTGACTATGTTGTAGGCGTAGTTCTCACTCAACATAGTCATCCGGTGGCATACCATAGTGAGACACTCTCAGATATTGTCCGGAAATACTCCACCTATGACAAGGAAAGGTATTCTATTGTACAAGCTTGTCGTCAATGGAAACATTACATTATGGGAAAGGAGACGATCATCCACACTGATCAAAAGCCTCTACAGTCCATACAGACACAGGGGAAGTTGTAGAACGATCACCATCAGAAGTGGTCCACCTAACTGCAACAGTTCCATCTTAACATCAAGTATAAGACAGGGAGCACAAATCATGTCACTGACTGCCTCAGTCGACCTTCCATGGCTGCACTCACCACTGTGCTCCATTCCTTTGGACATGAGGCATCTGAGTGGCCCCAACTTTATCAACAAGATCCAGACTTCACCACCACCTATAAGCTCTTGGGTACATGTGCAATTATCACCGATTTTCACATTTATGACATATTGTTATTCCATCTGGTCCATCTTTTGTTCTTGCAAGTGAGCGTGCAAAGCTGATTTGGGAATCCCACGACAGTCGAATGGAAAGAAATTTTGGCGTGGAGAAAATTGTGGTCATTCTCCAGAAACATTTTTATCGGCAAAAACTTTGATAGGATGTCAACAAGTATATCAGATCTTGCACTGCCTGTGCCATTTCCAACCACCCATTAAGAAGCAAGGCTTATACACCCCTCTTCCTACCCCCGATAAGCCTTGGGAATCCATATCGATGGATTACATGTTTGTCCTTATGTCCACCAAGCAAGGCAATGATTGTGTATTTGTGTTCATTGATTGGTTTTTGAAGATGGCCATCCTCACAGCCTGCAAGAAGAACATCATAGGGGCAGATACTACCAAGCTCTTCTTCGAATGAGTTTGGGTCCATTTTTGGATACCATGGACCATCATCTCCGACCGGGACAACAAGTTTCTCAACACATTTTGGTCAAGTTTTTGGTCACTATTGGACACCAAGTTCACTAAATCCACTGCTTTCCACCCCCAAATAGATGGCCAAATAGAGGTCGTCAATCAAATGATTGTGCACATCATGTGCATGTACAACTCTAAGCATTTTTGTACATGGGATGAGAGTCTCCCCTATGTTCAACACAGTTACAATAGAGCTCTCCGTAGCTCCACTAACCATAGCCCCTTTCAGGTGGGACTGGGATTCCAACCCTTGGGTCCCATTGATGTTGCACTACCTCTTACAACCACATAGACATACTCTTCCCATGTTCAATCTAAGACCGACAAAGCCACCAGATTCATTGAGCGGATTCAACACATTCACCAACAAATCGATGAGATTTTGCAGAAATTCGATGCTAAGTACAAGCAACGACATGATCAACACAGGGTACTGCACCAATTTCAAGTTGGAGACAAGGTCTCATTACATTTGCAGAAGGATCATCTCACATGGCCCCATCGGAAGCTCCGCCCACTTCACTATGGGCCTTACACCATCACCAAGGTTGTGGGTAGCAATGATTTTGAGCTCAACACTCCACCCTTCCTTGGCTTGCACCCAATGTTCAATGTGGACCTCCTTCGGCCATATTTTCCACCATCATTGGACACCTCAAAGATCATAGAACACTTACACCAACATATCTCAACCCTAACTGCATTGAACAGGCATCCACTGATCATATAGTGGATACACAAATCAAGGGCACTCGCCAGCAGAGGATCCAACTTTATTGGGTTGTCAAGGTAGGGAAGCTCCTCCACCAAGGAAAGTGGCTCACCCAGAGCCAAATTAGGCAAAAGTTTCCTCACCTGATGGGGGAACTCAATGCAATGGAGACCATTGCTTCCTAAGGGGGGAGGACTGATCCAGGTGGATATTGGTGGCCACCCACATATTCCAACTGGCTCCTCTTAACAATTTTTAGTTCAACACGTTCTTATGTACTTCTTTGTAATTGTGATTTCTACACTTCTGAGGTTGTCTAAATCCCTACACATCTTCCAGGTGGATACTGGTGGCCTCCCACCTAATCCAACTGGCTTATTTTGTATGTTTTCATGTCAGTACATCTTTTTGTACTTCCAGGTTCATTTTGGGGCCCTAAACAGTGTTTTTTTGGCTCGCCATAGTCAATCTGCGGGAGTAGTCATTATTTGACAGCTCAATGTGTAGTTTTCGAAAATACCTTTCCAACGGGCTATCACACTCCTAAAACGGAGGTCGTATGCAAAAGTTACGACCCCGAGAAGTTGAGGTACCAACTTACCCATAGGGGCCCACATAACTTTTGTCGTTTCATCTCCTAGGGTTAGGTTTTTGGATGTCTAGGGTTTTGGCATTCATTAGTAATGTTAAAAATGCCTATGGAGCCTCATTGTAATCATTCTACTCAGACAGATGCGCGTAGGAGCCACATCACTTCTCAGAGATAACTACCACCATTAGAGCAAGTGTTTTAGTTCTGCAGATTTACATTTTTAGTCTATTTCATTTATTCAATAGAAGATATTGTTCTTTGGATATCTGTGTTGTTCTTCATATCTCTATGTTTATTGTATTCATTCTGTTAATTAGTTCGTTCCGCACCATTGAGGAATCTGCAATATTTTCGGTCTCCCCCACATGGGATTCCTTCAGGGATGCCATTAAAGAACAATAATACCTTGTTGGAAGCTACAAGGACCAGTACACAAGATGGACCACGCTATGTCAGAAAAGGGACCAGACAGTACCATATTTCACCAATATTTTCCATACCCTACGCACCAAATTGGGTATCAAAGACTCTGAACGATATCTAGTGCTCAAATACGGCGGATGTCTGCATAGATACATTCAAACAAAAATGGATTTTATGGAAATCGCATCATTAGGTGTGGCTTATAGGTATGATGTCAAGATCGAGCAGAAATTCAAGTAGAAGAGGCGAGAGTTTGGATTTGCAAACTCCTCACAACTGAAGTAGGGCAAAGGCTACCCCAACCCACAAAACAAGGGACAGAGAAAATATGGTCGCTCTCAGGACAGCCAGTCCAAACCGCAACCCAAGAAGGGTAAAGAAAAGTCGAAGAAGGACATGGGAAAATGGTGTGAATACCATAAAATCCCTTGGCACAACACCAAAGAATGTCGTTCCAAGAAGTCATTGATGGTTGAGTTGAAATCTTGATCAAATCTGGAAAGTGGGAAACAGATCATCGATGTCGAACCCAATGCCACTGTCACTACCACAAAAGTCCAACCAAGTGAACCAAAATAACCAGAGGAAGGGGAATGCCTCTTTCACTCACAGATGTGGCTAAAGGGGACTTTGTTGCATTTCATTATCGATAGCATTGGTCGGAAGAACTTGATTTCAACGGAGGTCATCAAGCGGCTGGATATGTCAATAACACCGCACCCGCAACCCTACACCATCGGTTGGCTTCGTCGAGGACGATATCTTCACATCAGCTAACAGTGTCGTCTACCCTATAGCATCAAGCTCTTCAAAGATGAGGTATTGTGTGATATTGCTCCCCTTGAAGTTTGTGATGTTATTTTAGGCCAGCCATATTGGTGGAAGCGACATGTTGTGTATGAGTCTAGATCCTGCAGTGTTATTATTACTTTGGCTAGAAAATTGTACAAGATACCAGAGGTAGCACCGCCTACCGCTATTTCTTTAATCTCTGCTAAGAAATGCAATAAGGTCAATTCATAGATCGGGAAGTTCATCTTCTTTGTGATCTGTGCTCATAGTAAGCAGAAGGTCGTCGCCACATCCACAACCTCTACACAGCCTCTCTTTGCAGCAAAATCAAGTGGACGGGATCATGGAAGAGTTATAGAGACATCTTCTCCTCACCCACCATGGTATCGACGCACTGCCAAGTCAAGCATCCAATTGAACTAACCCTTGGTGCAACTCTGCCTAATGGACTAGTATATCATCACTCGCTAATGGAAAATTACGAAACCAAACCCCAAATCCAAGAGTTTCTTCAAAAGGGGCACATCCAACTCAACTCCTCCCCTTGCGGGAGCCCGATTGTGTTGGTGCAGAAGAAAGATGAGACCTGGCAGCTCTGCGTTGATTACAGAGTATTAAACAAAATCGTAGTCAGGAACCAGTACCCAATTCCCCGAATTGATAACATTCTTGACCAACTCAAGGGGGAAAAGTTCTTCAGCAAGATTGACCTAAAGTCTGGCTACCACCAAGTTCCCATCGAACCAATTGACGTATGGAAGACAACTTTCAAATCTAAAGAAGGTCTCTTCTAATGGTTGGCCATGCCCTTTGGCTTAACAAATGCACCCTTTCATGAGATCGATGGATGATGTATTGGGACCCTTCACCAACTCTTTTGTGGTGGCATATTTGGATGACATCCTCATCTTCAGCAGAACTTGGGCACTCTACGACAACACAAGCTATATGACATATTCAACTATTTACCCTGGATGACATATTCAACGGGTTTTGGGCACTCTACGACAACACAAGCTATATGCCAACTTGGAAAAATGCTCCTTTGGCATGAATAGGGTCCAATACTTGGGCTACATTGTTGATGAGCATGGGGTACATGTGGATCCAACTAAGATCCAAGTCATTCGTGACTGGCTAGCCCCAACCACACTAACCGAGCTTTGAAGCTTCTTGGGACTTGCCAATTTCTACCAAAGGTTCGTGTTGGGATTCTCCCATATTGCATGGGCCCTTAGCCAAGTAACCAAGGGCGGTGGCAAGGCAAATTTTGCATGGGGGCAGGCACAAAAACAAGCATTTGATGATCTGAACCATTGCTTGTGCTCAGCTCTAGTACTCTCCTTACCTGATCTGCAACAACCATTCGAGATTGAGACTGATGCCTTTGACTATGTTGTAGGCATAGTTCTCACTCAACATGGTCATCCAGTAGCATACCATAGTGAGACAGTCTCAGATAATGTCTGAAAATACCCCACCTATGACAAATAAATGTATTCCATTATGCAAGTTTGTCGTCAATGGAAACATTACATTCTGGGAAAGGAGACAATCATCCACATTAATCACAAGCTTCTACAGTTCATACAGACACAAAGGAAGTTGCAGAACGATCGCCATCAAAAGTGGTCCACATACCTACAACAATTCCATCTCAACATCAAGTATAAAACAGGGAGCACAAACCATGTCGTTGACTACCTCAATTGCCCTCTGATTGTTGCAATGACCACAGTGCTCCATTCCTGTGGAAATGAGGCATCTAAGTGGCCCCAACTTTATCAGCGTAACCCTGACTTCACTGACACATATCATCTCTTGGGTACAGGAGCGAATGTCACCGATTTTCACATCCACGATGGAATTTTATGCCATCTGGGCCACCTCTCTGTTCCCACAAGCGAGCGTGCAAAGATGATTTGGGAGCCTCAATACAGTCGGATGGCAGGACATTTTGGGGTAGAGAAAATTGTGGTCGTTCTACATAAATATTTTTATTGGCCAAAACATCGACAGGACATCGGCAAATATATCAGATCTTGCATTGCCTATTCCATTTCCAAGCCATCCATCAAGAATCAAGGCTTATACACCCTTCTTCCTACTCCTGAGAGGCCTTGGGAATCCATCTCGATGGATTACATGTATGTCCTTCTATCCACTAAGCACGATAATGATTGTATATTTTTGGTGGTTAATCAGTTTTCGAAGATGGCAATTCTCACAGCTTGCAAGAAGAGCATCACAGCGGAAGATACTTCCAAGCTCTTCTTCAAACGGGTGTGGGTCCATTTTGGGATACCATAGACCATCACCTCAGATCGGAACAACATGTTCCTCAACACATTTTGGTTGAGCCTCTGGTCACTATTGGACACCAAGCTCATTAAATCCACTGCTTTCCACCTCCAAACCGATGGCCAGACATAGGTCGTCAATCGGATGATTGTGCACATCTTGCGCATGTACAAATCTAAAAAAATGCATACATGGGATGAGATTTTTCCCTATGTTCGACACAGATACAATAGGGCTCTCCATAGCTCCATCGGCCATAGCCCGTTTCAGGTGGAGCTGGGATTCCAACCCTTGGGTTCCATTGATGTTGCACTACCTCTTGCAACCACACAGGCATAATCTTTCCATGTTTAGTCTGAGGATAACAAAGCCACCAGATTCATTGAACGGATTCAACACATCCGCCAACAGGTCCATGAGATTTTGCATAAAGCCAATGCTAAGTACAAGCAGCACCATGATCAACACCGGGTATTGTACCAGTTTCAGGTGGGAGACAAGGTTTGGTTACTTTTGCAGAAGAGTGCCTTACAGGGCCCCATCAGAATCTTTGTCCACTTCACTATGGGCCTTACACTATCACCAAGGCTATGGGTAGCAATGATTTTGAGCTCAACACTCCACCCTTCCTTGGCTTGCACCCAATGTTCAATGTGGATCTCCTTCGACCATATTTTCCACCATTAATGGACACCTCAGAGATTGCAGAAAAATTGACACCAACAGAGCTCAACCCTAAATGCATAGAATAGGCATCCACTGATCATATAGTGGACACACAGGTCAAGGGCACTCGCCAGTAGAGGATCCAACTTTATCGAGTTGTCAAAGCAGGCCAACTCCTACACCAAGGCAGTGGCTCACCCGAGGCCAAATTCAGCAGAAGTTTCATCACCTGATGGGGGCACTCAATGAAATAGAGAACATTGTTTTCTGAGGGAGGGCGATTGATCCAGGTGGATATTGGTGGCCACTCACCTATTCCAACTGGCTCCTCTTGACAGTTTTTAGTTCAACACGTTCTTTTGTAATTCTTTGTAATTGTCGGTTCTACACTTATGGGGTTGTCCGAAGCCCTACACAGCTTCCAAGTGGAGATTGGTGGCTGCCCACTTAATCCAACTGGCCTATTTTGGAAGTTTTCATGTCAGTACATCTTTATGTACTTCCAGGGCCGTTTTGGGGCCCTAAACAATGTTTTTTTGGCTTGTCAGAGTAAAACTGTAAGCAGAGTCAAAGTTTGACAATATAATGTGTAGTTCTCGAAAATACCTTTCCAACAGGCTATCACGCGCCTAAAACGGAGGTCATATGCCAAAGTTACGACTCTGGGAAGTTGAGGTACCAACTTACCCATCGAGGCCCACATAACTTTTGGCGTTTCATCTCCTAGGGTTACGTTTTTAGATGTCTAGTCTTTTGGCATTCATGAGTAATATTAAAAGGGCCTTAGGAGCCTCATTGTAATCATCCTTCTCAAACGGATGCACGTAGCAACCACATCTCTTCTAAGAGATAGCTACCACCATTCGAGCAAATTGTTTTCAATTCTACAGTTTTACATTTTCAGCCTATTTTATTTATTCAATAGAAGTTATCGTTCACTAGATATCTATTGTTGTTCTTCGTATCTTTGTGTTATTGTGTTCAGTCTGTTATTCATTTTGTTCCACTCATAAATTCGGATCAGTTTCACCAAGAGAATATCCCAATAAAAGATAAACATAATTAGCAACTAGAAGATCAATTTCACAACTAGATATTTTAGATAAGCTTGAAAAACAATCTAGAAATGAAGTACAAACTAGGAGAGGGCTAGAATACACCTTTGAAGCACCAAACCCTAGCCCTTTTGGGTTCCACCAAATTTGATTTATAATGTTGCAAATTAATTTACAGATATGAAGAACTCCTTAAACCAACCCATGAGATGTTAGAACAATCCATAAAACACAATTAGAGTGGGTCGATTTGCCTTCTGTAGGGTTATAAATTAACAATGAAGCATAAACCCTTGTAAATGATGTCTAGAAAACGAGATGAAATGTTAACCTCCTCTAGACAATGAATAAAAAAAATTGTTTAATTTTTCTTTTATATATATTTTTGGATTTTTATGTTTTATGAAACAAGAAAGAAAATAATTTCAGATTTTTGAGTTTTGAGGTTGGTTGTTGGGAATTTGAATTAGTGCCTTATCTCCATTAAGGCTTGTGGGGTCGAGAAGTATGCCCATCTAATAATTGGTTATCCAAGGCTCATGGATTAGATTAAGGGACTAGAACCTTAAGGAAAAATAGTCTCTTGTCTAATCAAGACAAGCCATGAAAACCAAGGCCCTACAATAGGGGTTTTTTGAAGGGAAGAGCCTTCACTGAAAATATCAACTAGAACTTAAATATAATGCTTAAAACCCTTGCCAAGGAACCAAAAGGGAAAACACAGCAATGGATTAAGTACTTACCCAAGTTAACAAGAGAAGAAGGAAGGAATAAACCTTGGAACATCTCTTCCTTGAGTAGTTATGTAACTTCTCAAATGGATCGATTTTGATAGCTTGTAGTAGTCTAAAAATTCACAATAAAATCTTTGATGAACCAAGAAAGAGAGAGTTCTAAAAATTGACACCAAAAACTCCAAGACAAATATTCTATTAAAAGGCTTGTAAAAATGTTCTCCAACAATTCACAATGATTTGGAATGAGAGGAGAGACTCTATTTATATAGGAGGCTTCTACATCCTTCTCATTCTTTATTAATTATTTTCCCTAAATTTATCCTAGGAGACTAACAAAGGTGGTTTGGCATCCAGAAAAGGAAGGAGAACAAGTCACTACAAAATCAAATGATGCCATGTGTACATGAAACACTCATGCAAGAGGAAGACCCCACAAAGAATGGGGTCGATTTGCTCTCCTAACACAATGTTCCAAGGAAAGAGTGGTGTAGATGCCTAAAAACGATGTGAAGTAACCTCCCAAACAAACAAAGAAAAAACGCTCCTCTCGTCCAAGTGGAATGACCTCGTGAAAATGTGGAGAATGACCTCAAAAGGGAACGACATCCACAAAATGTGCTCAAGGAATGCTCAAATAATGTTCATAAATCCTTGAAATATGTCTCCAAAACATGACCATGTCCATATATAATGCCAAGGAACCTCCATGAAGCATTGAAGTGACCTCCAAGTCAAAACAATGGGTCATAAAACCCCCAACAAGTATTATGACATCCAAAAGAGTCGGTCAACCCTCAAATAATGTGAAAGACATCTCCAAAAGTGATGAAAGAAGGAGGGCTCTCATGAACCTCCAACATGGCATGTGTAGAGGATGCCCATGTATGCAAAAGTATCCTAAATGTTCCTCAGAGGATATGACCAATGCCTTAGAATAGGTTTACTACCTCGAGAACTATGACACTGCCTCAGGAGACGTGAAACTAAGTGAATATATGTAGAATCATCTCTGATAGTAGATGGCCAAAGTGTGATGAATACATAAGAGATGGAATCCATGCTTAGGAATATAGTAAGTGTGATATACATAGGTGTGGAAACTTTTATAAAGAGCAACACTTTTACATCAAATACAAAGGGGTAAGAGACCATGCATCTCCCCTAGATCATCTATCCCGGTAGATCCACCCCAAGATGGTTGCATACCTAACCCATATCATAAATGACCAACATAGTGAAAGTTACTAGCACCAAGGGGCAATTGACCATAGCCATAAAATTAAAATCCAATCTTGACATGGGGACTAAAAGGATGGGCCATGACTAACCACATGGGGTCTGGAGATACCACATAATCCCCCTACCAACACATAGAACATCTAAGCATGGTCCAATAAAATACTTGAGTGCAAATACAACTACACTTTTGGCTCATCATGGTACAATAGGGCACATAATCTGATCATATGGTGATCCACATCTAGTGAAAAAATATAGGGTGCACTAAGGTGAAATTGAGGTGTAACACTATCTACAAGCTATTATTGTTAGCACGATTAGTTGCAACTTTGCGACTAATACATAGTAACACATAGAAAAGATAATTAGTAATAAAATACTTGTTTTTTTTTTCTAAAAAAACAATCTGTAAGGACCTCGTCACTATTGTGGCACTTTTTTTAGAGTCTCGAAATAATTATGTTACTTATTAGAAATCACTATATATATGTCTCAATTCCATATTCATAAAGCATTTTTTTTTAAATGTTTATGCTTGGCACACACATTATTTTTCATTCATCTCAAGAATTTTAATAATTCATACAAATTTGTTCTAAACGAAATAAACTATGTTTGCTCCAATCTCACTCTCCATTCATTCAAATTAAGCACTTTTCATATAAATCACCATTCAACCAAACAAATATTCAAAAACTACACATACATATTCAAATTTACAAATGCCTACACCCTCTATATAATCACCTATTTTCATTATCTGTAAATTGATATATGTTTGCTTTTCTCATTGATAAACTCGAGAGCACATCCAAACTAAACTTAATATCACATTACTCATGTCAAATCCATGTAAAATAATTCAACCACACCATCTAAAGATCATGTAATATCATAATGTATTGTTCATTTGCTAGGAAACCTTTTTTTTGTGAGTAACAATGGAATTTGATGGCCAAAATTGCTTGTCATTAGGCATTTTGGCTATCAAATGTTGTCAAAATTTGTAGCAATGCATACAAATACAATTAATTAATCATTTAAATATAGGGTCAAAAGCTTTGTTTTCATAAGTTGAGACGCTTTCTAAATTCCAACAATGGTTGTGCCTACACTCGTAGGCACATCTTGATTTTTTAAGGTATTAGGCAGCACAATAAAATTATGTATAATATAATGAAAAAATCATACTTCGTTATTTTTTGAAAAATAAAATCATACTCATTTTGGAGTGATGGCAATGTTACTATTATACTCACCACATCACACATAGTAAAAAGGAAGGTTGCTTCGTTTTGCAAATGTTGTCTCCATATAGAAGTGCAAGCATATATATTATAAACAAGGGTCGTGGAACGACTTGTCATGTCACTTAGATTACAATGTGTAATTCTACAAGCTCAAGTTTTTCCAAATGAAAATTAGCTCAAAATTATATTCAGATATAATTTTTTTTACATAATGTCATTCAAGTCCATAAGCCCAGTCGATATGACTGATAATAAGCTTGAATCGAAGGACAGTCAAAATAGTCTTTGCTTACAATCATTCTTATCACTGATATATCATCAACAAAATACCACAACACTAAATCACAACCTTTAGTAGGTTATTGGCTCATCCTTCTATAACACTAGAACATAAAATATAAACTTTCTCGCTCAAAAAAAGATAGAACCATCAAAACATGGACAAATGTCAAGTTGTCTAAGGCTCATTGTGTTTAAGACATTCTTGTGAAAATAGTTAAGTGTTTTCATTCAATGTCTACAACAACAATTTTCCCACTAGGTTTTGTTTTTCACCCAAATGTCATTAACCTTCACACTTATCCCCATAGCGAGCAATACCAACAATGCATGCCTTCCATCCATAGTTGTGATGTTATAATTGCATGGAAAAAATGAGTAAGATAAAAGAATACCAAATTCATTTCATCTATGTCCAGCACCACATGTTCAATTAATGTCTTAATGTGCCTCTTCTTTTGTTAAAATACATAAGATAAGTCATGTGGATGTATATGAGGAGATTGTATATAGCATTATGAAGATAAAGGTGAAGTTGAGTATGCTCCATTATAACAAAGAGATGAAGATTACTAAGTTCTTCCATGACATGATACAAGTCAAGAAGACCAAGGTGGATGGTTTGTTCAACTTTGGCTCAAACGCCAACATCATAATAGAGGAGTTGGTAAGTAAGATCAAATTTGAAGTACTTGATCATCCTTGCTCATACCCACCAGGTTGGGAAAATAATCATGTAGAGCTAAGAGTCATTAACTAATGAAAGATTGGATTTGTTGTTAGTGTGAATTACATTTGATCGAGTGGATGTAGATGGGGTGCCATTAGATGTGTGTGGTGCAGTGTTTGGAATCCCTTGCATACACACCATGGATGTTATCTCCATGAAGAGAGTAAACCAATAACTCTTGGTCAACGATGTAAAATCCCTTGTCATCAATGCACATAGAGATAAATCCAATATCTCCTTCATAAGTACCAACCAAGCTAAGAAATTGATTAGCTTAAGTAGGAAGTTTGCACTACTCTTCTCAAGACAAAATCATTATGATGGTAAATTAGTATAAGTGAAGTCATCTCTAAAGGGATGTACATAGTAGCATAAACACTAATTGGATAAGATTCCATAGGGTTATGGAGAATTGTTCTAGGAGCCCAAAAGGCTACCACCTAAGAGGGAAGTGGAACACCAGATACAATTATTTCTTGAATCTCCATTACCAAACATAGGATTGTATAAGCAATATGTACTAGAAGCAAATGAAGTAAACAAGGAGTTGCAAAATTTATTGGAGGAAGGAGTCACGTGACAAAGTACCTCACCTTGTGAGTCACATGTCATCATAATGCCAAGAAGAAAGAAACTTGGAGAAAGTGTGTTGACTACAAAACTCTATATAAGATTACTCTCAAGAATGAATATCCTTTGTCCATGATTGATGACTTGTTGTATCAACTACAACATACCGAGTACTTCGCTAAAGTGGATCTCAAATTGGGATACCATAGAGCGTGATTCAAATCATAAGACACTTGGAATATTGCCCCAAAGACAAGGTATGGTTTGTTTGAGTGGTTGGTAAATTTGTTTGGCTTATGTAATGCCCTAACTAATTTGATATGTTTGATGAAGATGTATTATTCCCTTATCTAGATTCATTTGTAACAGTGTACTTGGATGATATTTTAATCTTTATCTCTACAAGGAAGAGCATGTCTCGCATATTATGCAAGTGTTAAAGACACTAAGGGAATACAAGTTGTTGACAAACCATAAGAAATACGAGTTTGCCCAACAATATCTAGAGTACATGGGGTAAGTGATTGTGGAGAACTCAATATTGATCCCTTGAAGATAGAGGCCATGATAAAATGGGAAACTCCTACCAATGTCATTGAAGTGCAGAGCTTTGTTTGAGAAAAATAATACTTGGAGAAGTTCATAGCTTCCTTTCAAATGTAGCTATATAACTCCACTCTATAACAACCAATGGTAAGATTTTCTAGTGGGGAATGGCTCAACACAAGGCTTTTGAAGAACTAAAACATAAAAAGTTAAGCTCTAGTCACTCCATTGTTGTCTGATTTGCAAAATCCTTTTGAAGTGGAGACTGATGCAAGTGGGTATGCTATGGCAGAAATCTTGATATAAGAAGGTAAGCTGACCTATTATCATCCAAAGTTGTTTCATGGTGAAGTCTTAAACTACCCCAATTGAGACAAGGATCTATGTGCTTATTGCAAGTAGTTAAGAAGTGGAAGCATTGTTTGATTGGAAAGGAGACCATAATCCACATTGATCATCATCCCTTACAATACTTGCAAGCCCAAAGTAAGGTACAACAATTAAGACACTACAAATGGATGGGATTCTTGTAGAAATTTCATCGAGTCATCGAGTAAAAGAGGGTTAGGAGTAACAAGTTGGAATACATGTTTTCAAGACCAGTAACACCTAAAATTACAACTTTAGGTACTCTTATTGGTGTGTATCCTTTCACCCACGATGCATGTAAAGAGGAATGCATAGAAGACAAGGACTTAGAGAAGATATTTCCAATAGTTGGGGGCCAAGTTCATAAAGGAGGCAGTAATAGTGAAAACTATTATCTCTAGGATGGGTTGCTCTATAAGTTGGATAACCTTTTTGTGCATAGAGGTGAGAGAATGCAACTTATTAGAATGGCTCACACCTCCAATGTCATTTTGGTGTTGGAAAAATAAAATCCAATTTACAAAGGTATGAGTATTGGTGAATAATGCAAGAAGATGTAGCTAAAATCATTAGAAGATGCATGCTCTTTTGTAACAGTAAACATAAAATTATAAATAAAGGTCTAAAATGCCCCTTGTTAGTGCCTACTAAGCCATGGAAGAGTATCTCCATGGAATTTGTGGGCGGTTTTCTGAGAACTAGTCAAGAGCATGACTTATACATATTTGTTGTAATGGACATGTTTAGTAAGATATGCATCCTAATGCATTGTGAAAAGATAATCATGGGACAAGATACAACATTCATGTTCTTTGAGGTCTATGTGCACTTTGGGATACCAAGGAGCATCATTTATGCCTATGATACAAAATTCTCTATGCCTTTTGAATTATGTTGTGGGAGAAGTGGATACAAAATTAAAGAGATCTACATTTTTCCATCCCTAAGTGGATGGGTAGACATAAGTGGTGAATAAGAAATTAGTTCAAACACTAAATGCATAGGCACAAGTGGTGAATACGATATTAGTTCAGTGTTTGATGCGTTATTATCAAAAGCATCCAAATACCTAGTATATAGAATTTGATCTACATTCAATATTCTTTTAATAAAGTGGTCCACACTTCCACTCGTAAGTTTTCCTTTGAAACTTGCTTTAAATATTTTCCACCTCCACCTTTAGATGTTGTGTATAGGTAACATGGTGGAGAGGAGGAAGTTGTTGTAGAAGAAGCATTAAAGGTTGAAGGATTCATTGATAAGATCAAGTATATCCATGGGTATAAGAGAAGCAGAAGAAATAATGGGAAAAGTATAAGGCTATGCAAGTCTAGCATAAAATTGAGAAGACATTTAAGATAGGAGATCGAGTTTGGTTTCACTTGACCAAGGTTATAGGGACTTGGAAAGAAAAATTATGTAATAAGGTCCTTTTTGAAGTGTTGGAAAAGGAAGGAACATATGCTTGTAAACTCAATCTACCTCCATACATGCACATTTACTCAATGGTGAACATGGAAAATTTGAAACTATATGAGCCATACATGCTTGATGAGGGAAATGAGTGGCAAGTCTTACCTTTCATAAAAGACTTAACACTAGACGCTCAAGCAAATTTAGGAGAAGAACGTGTTTTTACAGAGAAAGACACGAAAAATTAGAAGGGGTCAACAAGAACTTTGGTAGGTTGAGTTAAGAGGGAAACTTTTGGGCAATACCAAGTAGTGCTCCATAAAGAAAGTTGAGGAAATGCTTCCTTATCTCTTTCAATAAAAATTTATGGTGACCAAAAGCCTCCCAAAATGGGTCTTATGATCCAAATTGGACCACTTTATAAATTTTCATCATTTTTGGTACTTTATGGGGTGAAGAATCCATGCAATGGGCTTATAGAGGCCATTTTTAGGATTGAGTTTGAAATCCACCATGGAGGGTGAAAATTTAAAAATTTCCCCATTTGGGGCCCAAAAAATAACTTTTTGGGTCACAAAAAGCTATAAATGGTGTAGAGGATTAATGCATTCGTTAGTACACGTTGACATCTTCTTAATGATCCAAATAAAACCTCAATCAAAGTCAATACAAGAAATTTATGGCCTCTGGAAGTTGACTTATGCTTTCCCCACACTAGTACATGGAAATCACATCATCACATACAACTCACAGACATGGAGCTATCCATTTATAGTTTTTAAAGGATGTTTGAGATATTGAAAATCCCCAACCTTGATAAGTTCTTAGGGAATTCCAAACCCTAATGACTATCATAACATGTTAAAAATAAATTTGCAATGGAAGAAAAGGATTTTATTCCTATTGTAATGATTTTATGTTTCATATATAAGTAGCAAGATACTAGGTAAAATAAAGGAAGAAGAGCACCATGTAGCAGTCTAGTATAGACCATAATGTCTATTTTGTTCACGAGGAGGCAATCTTTCTTTGTACTTTGCATTGTAATTTTGAGAAAATGAAAGAGCCAGGTATAACACCTTATTTTTTGTTGGAGTTTACACACTCAAGGGTTTCTCTAGGGTATATCTTGGCGTTAATGATGTGTTTTTTTATTACCATGGCATGTTTTTATTTTCTCAACCATTTTTCACAATGAAGACAAGATGTTTCTGATATCAAATCTAATCACAACTAATCACTATGCAGTGGAGTATAATCTCATTGTATTTGTAGTAGCATTTTAAGATATGTCACGATAAGTTATCCCATGGAATACCCACAATAGTTTACATATCATCTTTTTTCCATGTGTCCTTCTACTCTCCCTTTCCATTTTGTTTGTGGTCTCCTCTCAATACAAGGAGAACACCTTCTTATGAAGGTTTTTATGGAACCTCCCCGAAAAAATTATACCGTGGTTGTTTATAGCGGAGGCAGGCGATTGAAGGTTTTTGCAGAGGTATTTTTTTCGGTGCGACTTTCAATACTATATGCATCGATGCGCATCCAAAACTACCACACTGGTGATAAAATGATCAAACACATTGTTATTGTTCATAGCGAAGGTTGTCAGTGAACATGAATGGTAGGAAGTTTTTCCAGAGGCTTTTTTTTAGTGCATCTATTGGTACTATATGCCCCACTGTGCATAGGAAAATATTGCACTGGTGATAAAATGATCAAATGCATCGTTACTATTCATAGCAGAGGTTGTTAGTGGACACAAACGGTTGGCAATTTTTTGCAAACAAATTTTGTTGGTGTGCCTGTATAGTACATTCACCTCGGTACTCAACTAAAGCATAACACACCAGATTGTATATGTTCAAACACACTGTCATAAGTTATAAAAATTAACAAGCACCAATCAAAGCACACCGATACCCTTGAATCTTACGTACCAGTGCATACAAAATGTCTCATGGTGCACTACGGTAAGGGTAAATAAAAAGAAATTTCCATACCAATTTTCATTGTGACACCTCATCCAATGCTTCCAATCTCTCAAGCAAGCACTGATGCTTGCTCTATTTTCATGGATACCCTGTTGTTGGTGCTTCTCAGTATTTGGATAGCTCCACTAGTCGATATTCCACACATTTCCATTTTTTAGAAATTACCACAAATCTTCATTGCTTCTCAACAGTTGAACCATGGCTCCTTGGGACATAAGAGTCCAGGTAATTTGTTTATTACCCTCCCATTTCCATTTTCATAAGTTTAAAATTTGAATGTAGCTTGAAATTTGGGAGTTTTTTTTTCCGTCTACACACAGTAGGTCGTTTCGATTCGGCTTGCCCCGGCGCGACACATATTGTGCTAACTTAACAGTAAGCATCACATCCAATGTTATATAGGACAACACTCGGTTAATAACGTGTCAGCGCTTTTTGAACTCCGATGCATTGGTGTGTTCCATTTAACTAAGCGTGCCATTAAAAAATGACACAAGAAATATAACTAAGTGGTGCAACCAATTTAAAAAATGCACCAATGCAACTAATATCTCTGCACCATAATAGATATTAATCGATTTGACATTGTGGGTCGTTTCATTTGAGTCCCTATGGCTAGTGCTTTACTATTCACAACACCATGTTAAACAAAACGATGGTGCTTCAATAGTACAGTCACCCCTATGCGTTCTTAGTAAAAAATCATACCGCTTAATTTGCAATGAATCAATATAACGGAGCGGTGCCCATAGTGACAGAAACCACACTGATACAATATATTATACGGTGCACTGATAAACATCAAGCTAGTGGTCTAGAAACTTTAGCGCACTGTCATTTTTCGTAAGTGAAATTGCACCGCCATGTACACATTTCATAAAAATGGATCATGAGTGCATTTATGTTAACCAAACACATTGTTGCGTTGTGTTGTTTTGGTGGATGCTCGATAACCGTTTCTCTTGAAAACATAACACACCATTAAACAAAACGTTGGTGCCCCAATCGCATGGTAGCACCGATGCATTTATATTAACACATCACACCACGTAAGTTCGTATACAACAATTTCACTCGTTGGTTCAACCAGATCAAAGAAACGCACCAGTGTTGTAAAGAGCACAACATTGGGCCAAATTTTCACAAATTTTTAGCGTAGTGCATCTTATGGTAAGCACCGCTAAGATGCTAGGAAGTGCGTCGATTGAGATAAATGCACCGATGTGTTCTATTAATTAAACGCACCACCAAATTTTTGAAACAAAACTTTTCCTCTGTGGTGCGTCAAATAAATAAAACACATCGGTGATGTGTTCTAGAACATAGAGAGCAAAATACATAATCATTTACCATCTCGGTTCGTTTTATAATATGCCCCGTCAGCGATGTGTTATAATGAAAATGCACCGGTATCAATGCATACAAAGTTGAAATGGAGCATCAGTGCGTTACTTTAAATGAAATGCACCGTGGCGGTTAAGTAAGTTGTACCGGGAAAAATAGTTTAAAAATTATCATTTTGATGCATGTTTTAAGACGACCCTTTAATAGTGTGTCATGAAAAGACAACGCACTAGTGTAAAGTGTCCTTTGCTCTAACTAACATAGAGAGTCAGTGTGTTTAATATAACCAAGTGCACCGCGTGGTTTAGCACTAACCCTTAACTGGTGTGTTATATAACACAACGCACCATTATAGATATCGGTGCTCGACTAACGATGATGCACTAGTGAGTTATGTTTAACACATATTTGTTCGGTGCCTTATGTTTGATAAGGAACACCGAATGCGGTGCATATGTGTTTGTTAATAACACTCGTTACTTTTTCAATTTTTTTGCAAACACAAACTATTTTTCAGTTTTTGATAAATACAAATAAGTTATATATGTTTTTGTTTTATATTTAAAATTCATTTATCTATATATATGTGCCTAAAATGGATTTTATGTGAATCAGATATGCCAATGACACCGAGTTCAGTAGTAACAATAGCAACAAAAGCAACCAGAAGAAAAAAAATAATTCACAAACTACATATGCAAACCTCCACAGTTAAATTTTGTGGAGGTTTTACTCTGCGAAGGCAAAAACACAGGTCACTCTTCGGTGCCTCTCATAATTTAGTGCATGGACTCGATCCTTTTCCACTTCCTCAGTGCTTTGCATCACATCTCCTCCTCCATGGGCCGCTCGACTTTCTCTAAGATACCTTCCTCGTCATTCATATAGCTATAATATGAGATGGTGTCAATTCGCTTGTAAATCACACACCTACACCTCCTCTTCTTCGCCTCGAGGGGGCTTATCGAATAGATCTTTATGGATGGGAGGAATTTTGTAGCCTCGAAGTATCTGTAACCGGGGCCCTTTCCTGTGTAACTGGGCACATCAACTTTGTTCCCTTTCAAGTCCATCATCTTGGCCCCTACTTAGTCATAATTATGATTTCCAAGCTCTACGATTAGAGCTTCTGAGTGCCCCTTTTATTGTTCAACAAGAAAGGACCCTGATGGATGTCTTAATTATAACATTATTCCAGGGTCAAGAATGAACTAAGCTCCATATTGTATATTTAATAAAAGTTAAGAAGCACATTTGGAAAAACAACCGATGATCCATAAGCTTTGTTAGCATGCCTTATTGCTAAATATTGAGCTTTGCCTCGACCTTGACCTGCTCCTCCATGATATCCTCACCCATTTACTTACCAAGAATTTCATCATGTTTCTTCTCCACAACCATGCACTAGATCGCTTTCTCATCTAGAAGGGGCACATGGGCAACAAACTCTCACTCTCTCTGTTGTTGGTTTTCCTTGTCCTGCTCTCCCATTTTTTCTGCCACATCCTCATCTTCCTTGAATAGGACCAACTTAATGGAAACAACCTTGCCTCTCTTGATCATCAACATATCCTCCCTCTAGATAAACGCGATCATCTGCCACTCCCTCAATGCTTTGTCTCACATCTCCTCCTCCGCGGGCCGCTCGACTTTCTCCAAGATACCGTTCTCGTCATGCCTATAGCCATAATAAATGACATTAATTTGTTGGTAGATCACATACCTAAAACTCATCTTCTTCACCTAAGGGTTACTTATCGAATAACTCTTTAACGTCAAGGAGGAATTTCCTAGCCGCACTTGTACAATTGGTTGCTAGAATATTGTAACACGCCATCTTCTAGTAATGAATTGTACAAATGCAGCTAGGAAATTCCTCCCTGACATCAAAGAGTTATTCGATAACCA